>JBAKBP010019125.1:0-37500 GCA_037953745.1 Lithodes maja | reverse complement strand
GTAGTTAAGTGCTTGTTTAACCTCCACATAGTTCTGTAGTTGCCGTGCATGTTATTTTATTGGTTTTCTGACTGATAAACATTGTTGTTTACATTTGTTATCCTAGCTTGTAGCAGACGACGCACTCACACCTCTAATCGACCTAGCTTTGTATTTTCTTATTAACTCTAGTAGGCATCGTATTCAGTATCCTACTGTAGCTATATATATCTGTAATTTTAGTTGTTGCTTGCATGATCTTGTAGTAACCTTTGACTGATAACTTTGTTTATCTAAATATAATCCTGCTTGACTAGCCTACAGTGACACCAGCGCCATCTGTTGATACAGTATATTAACCCCTTGTGTGCAGTTACACTTTATTTTTATATAATCTCTATTTGGTGAATTGTATATTTAGTCACATATTCTATTATATATACTGTATATATATATATATTTGTTTTGCTTTTTTAGGTAGGTTATCACCCCTGGTAGCCTACTTCTGCATATTTCATACTTTTTTGTTTATGGTTATATTTGTTTTCGGTTAGTCTAGGCTATAATCCCTGGTGGCCTATTTCTGCGTACGGTACTTAAATTTTTAAATTTTCAGTTAGGCTATCACCGCTGGTGGCCTATTTCTGCGTATGGTAATTTTTGTTTTCGGTTATTTTTTGTTTTCGGTTAGTCTAGGCTATCATCCCTGGTAGCCTATTTCTGCGTACTTCAATTTTTAAATTTTCAGTTAGGCTATCACCGCTGTTGGCCTATTTCTGCGTACCGGTATTTCATAATTTTTGTTTTCGGTTATTTTTGTTTTCGGTTAGTCTAGGCTATCACCGCTGGTGGCCTATTTCTGCGTACCGGTATTTCATAATTTTGGTTTTCAGTTATTTTTGTTTTCGGTTAGTCTAGGCTATCATGTCTGGTGGCCTATTTCTGCGTACTTCAATTTTTAAATTTTCAGTTAGGCTATCACCGCTGGTGGCCTATTTCTGCTTACCGTTATTTCATAATTTTTGTTTTCGGTTAGGATAGGCTATAACCCCTGGTGGCCTATTTCTGTTTAAATAAACATAAAATTGTTTTCGGTTCAGCTATCACTGCGTATTCAAATTTAATTTAGTTTTGTTTTAATTTTCGGTTAGGCTATCACCGCTGATAACCTATTTGTGTGTATTTCAACATTTTTGTTTTCGGTTAGGCCTATTTAAGTAAGTGAAGCGACCTGAAGGGAGTGAAGTGTTTTTAAAGTGAGTTTAGTGTTTTTAAAGTGAGTTAAGTGTTTTTAAGTGAGTGAAGTGATCTGAAGAAAGTGATCGTCACCATGCCTCGTGCCTGTACGAACTGCGCCGGTATGTTTGGTGCTTCCATGTTTGCTCCTGTCGATCCACAAGTCTGCCGACTCTGCCAGCAACGAGAGGATTTGACAGCAAAATTGGATGAAGCCCACAACAAAATCAACGCCCTCACCAGGAAGCTGGAATCACTCCAAGAGTTTGTAACACTCAACGTTGGAGTATCACTAACTCCAATTGTTTCAACTCGAGCATCCACCACCGCCCCAACGTCATCTGCCAACAATCCAACACCTGCAGTAGACACTGCAGCAGATGCTTCTGACGAACCTGAGCCGACATCAAACCAGGACAGCTGCCCTGTTCACCGTAGTCTCTCCCCCACTCCTCGTGCAAGAAGCCTGCTAGCACGAACAGTACCAACCCCTCGCCCCCGTTCTAACCACTCCTCTCCCCGACCTGTACGTAGAGTCCCGCCAGCACAGGTTTCCGGATTTACACCAGTGAGGAACGGTGCACGGCCAACGCAGAAAAGGTCTCATCTACCAGTCACAATGTCAAACAGATTTGAGATATTGGTAGAGATGGAAGACGAACCAGAGGAGACCAGGCTTGTTGGGGATTCCATCCTACGAGGACAGGTCGAAGAGTTCTGCGACAGAGTCCCAAATCAACGAAAAAGATTTTGCATCCCAGGAGCTGGACTGGACGACATTGTGGGAGCCTTCGAAGATACCACAAAGGATGCAAATGAAAATACCCTTTTTGTCATCCATGCTGGTTCAAATGACGTCATGCGCACCAGATCCGAAGAGTTGATGGAGAAATATCGCAAGATGATCCAGCACTACAAAAACAAGTCAAGGAATATCATCATCTCAGGCATTCTCCCCAAGATCGACGCACCTGACAAATTCTACGACAAGGCCTTCAGCACAAATAGCCGACTAAAATATTTGTGTCTGAGGGAAGAAGTTGAATTCATCAACCTCTGGGACAACTTCTACAACCAGCCTACTCTGTTCCGCAAGGATGGCACTCATCTAAACCCTGTGGGTTCAGCACGCATGGGTCGTCTCCTACACGAAGCAGTCCGCAGCCATGGATCAAAAAACGCCATCCGAGAAGAAGCAGCAGTGACATAAATCATTCAACGCCAAGAAAAAAACAGAGGCAACCGAGGACCACCAGCGATAAGGACCGAAGACAGCGAGGACCGAGGACAGCCATGAACATAAATGTAGATCCGACAAGAACCAAAAATATTATTAAAGAGCGTTCCGTGAGTTCTAAAATAACAAATTTAAAGGTTTTCTATGCAAACGCTCGTAGCATACGCAATAAATTTTCAGATTTAGAGGAGCTAGTGTTTACAGAAAATTATGATGTGATTGGCATAACAGAATCTTGGCTCAATACAGAAGATAGAGACTTTTTAGCAGAGTATTCACTTCCCGGTTATGTAATGTTTGAGAAAAGCCGAATAAATCGAAATGGAGGTGGCGTTTTACTTTATATCAAAGAAAGTCTTAACCCTACCCTCTTGTCAAAACCTCAAATTGTGAACGTCGACGCAACTTTTGTGCTAATAAAGAATAATAAAGGTACAAAAATAATACTTGCATTAATATACAGACCTCCAGCTCAATCAGTGCAAACTGACCGAGAAATTTACGAACAAATTGCAGATGTAAGTAACTCACAAGATACCGTAATTTTTGGCGACTTTAATTTACCTGTGACCAAGTGGGGCGATACTCTTACTTCACACTCCGGACATGACTTGTATACGAACTTGCAAGAGAGTTCGCTTTATCAATTTGTTCGAACGCCAACCCGTGGTAATAACGTTCTTGACATTGTACTTGCAACAAAAGAAGAATTAATAGAGAATTTGAATGTTGGTGATGAATTCAGTAACAGCGACCATCGTACGATAACTTTCACTTTAAAGTTTACTAGTAACGAACCAAATAGTAGCATCGAAAAAGTTCCTAATTTCAAGAAAGCAAACTTCCATAAACTTAGAGCTATGTTTAAAGAAACTGACTGGAGCTTTTTAATTCACAATAACGACATAAATACATCTTGGAAGTTATTCGAAGCCACTTACCTAAAAGCAGTGCAAGACTGCATACCATCGAAAATACGGCGTCCAGGCCATAATAATAAGCCCAAATGGTGGAATAAAGATATTTCAAACTGCCTGCTTGCTAAAAAATTGCTAATGATTGATTAAAATCCTCACAAAATGACGAAGAACGGCTGAAATTTGTAGAGCTACGACGCAAAGCCAAAAAGTTAATTAAGCAAAGTAAAAAGACCTTAGAGTTACATATTGCGAATCAAAGTAAAACAAACCCGAAAGAATTCTATAGTTATATCAGAAAGAAAAAAGTAGTTACTTCAACTGTTGGACCATTAGTCGATGAAAATGGAGAATACACCAAAGACGAAGTACAAATGAGTAATGCCCTCAATACCTTCTTTGCATCAGTTTTTACAACAGAAGACCTCAGTGATATCCCTACACCATCGCCGATTCAGATTGATAATTCAGATGTTCTAAGCAATATCACCGTTACAGAGAGAGAAGTATTGAATTGTTTAGATAAACTCAAGGTAAATAAAACGCCTGGACCTGATACAATCTCGCCTAGAGTTCTAAAGGAAGCTAAGGATGAGCTCTCCAAACCACTGACATTACTATTCAATAAATCCTTGCAGTCTGGAACTATGCCCGATCAGTGGAAGCTAGCCAACGTAACACCGATATTCAAAAAAGGCAGCAAATCCCTACCCAGTAACTATCGTCCAATTAGCTTAACCTCAGTTGTATGTAAAATGCTAGAAACGGTCATACAAGACAGACTCGTAAATCACTTAGAGGAAAATAACATACTTAAAGATACTCAACACGGCTTTCGTAAAAAACGTTCCTGTTTAACAAACCTCTTGGACTTCTTCCACGATATCCTCAACCTCTACGATGAGAGTAAAGCTGTAGATATTTTATACCTTGATTTTCAAAAGGCCTTTGACAAAGTTCCCCACAAACGTTTACTGCTAAAACTAAAAGCGCATGGAATACAAGACGGTGTGTTGAAATGGATAGAAAATTGGCTCAGCGACAGAAAGCAAAGAGTAGTCATAAACGGTAAGGCATCTAAATGGACCAATGTAAGTAGCGGGGTACACCAGGGATCGGTACTAGGACCAATTCTCTTTCTAATTTACATCAACGACATAGATGAGGGTCTCACCTGTACAATCTCAAAATTTGCTGACGATACAAAAATTGCAAATAGCGTACTCTCAAAAGAACAAGTTGACGATATGCAACACAATCTAGATAAATTGTCATGTTGGGCCCAAATTTGGCAAATGAGTTTCAATGCGGATAAATGTAAAGTACTACATATCGGATACCTAAATGAGAAAGCAAACTATTCGATGAATGGCACTCAGCTTAAGAATGTAAACAGAGAAACCGATCTGGGAGTAACAATATCGAGTAACCTAAAACTGAGTCAACAATGTTCAGAAGTTGTTAAGAAGGCAAACAAAATAATTGGCTTTATAGGCAGGTCATTTGAGCATAAATCCAAAGAAGTTATCCTAACCCTTTACAATTCCTTAGTCCGCCCTCTTCTGGAATACTGCGTTCAATCCTGGTGCCCTTATTACCAAAAAGATATAAACAAGCTAGAACGAGTTCAACGTAGAGTTACCAAAATGATACCTAGCCTAAAGAACAAACCATACGAAGAGCATCTTAGAGAATTAAATCTATTTCCTTTAACCCAGCGCAGATTAAGAGGTGACTTAATTCAAGTGTTCAAAATCATCAAAGGCATCGACAATATGAACTCTAGTAAGTACTTCACTATCGACCAATCTAATTACACGCGGGGAAACGGTTGCAAAATTATTGGTAAATCTTTTAACTCACACGAATCTAAGAATTTCTTCTTCAATCGAGTTGTCAACTTGTGGAATGGGCTTCCCCGAAACGTTATAGACTGCATCACCGTTGATTCATTTAAACTCCGCCTAGACAAATATCTCGCATCAAACCCGCGACTGACTGCGTTTGTAAATGAATAACTTTATTTTATCCCCCCCTCAGTTACTAACCCATCTGTCCCCTACTAACTTCCTAATCCTGCCACGGACATTAGTTCCAGGGCAGTAATTCCCTTTCCAATGTTCCCTTACCCACTCTAAACCACTGTTTGGACACTTGATCCTCAGTGTTTTGGAGGACAAGCAAGCTAGAAGGGTCACTAGATCAGTTGTTGCTTGATTTCCTTTGTACTCCTTTGTACTTTGTACTCCTTTGTACTCCTTTGTACAATATAGTTACAGTAGGTGCCAGCGTCAGACAGTCTCAGCCGCTCCACCACCAGACTGCTGGTGTAGTTCTTGTGCTCCACCTGACAACATAATATAGTTACAGTAGGTGCCAGCGTCAGACAGTCTCACCCGCTCCACCACCAGACTGCTGGTGTAGTTCTTGTGCTCCACCTGACAACACAATATAGTTACAGTAGGTGCCAGCGTCAGACAGTCTCACCCGCCCCACCACCAGACTGCTGGTGTAGTTCTTGTGTTCCACCTGACAACACAATATAGTTGCAGCAAGTGCCAGCGTCAGACAGTCTCACCCGCACTACCACCAGACTGCTGTTGTAGTTCTTGTGTTCCACATAACAACACAATATAGTTACAGTAGGTGCCAGCGTCAGACAGTATCACCCGCCCCACCACCAGACTGCTGGTGTAGTTCTTGTGTTCCACCTAACAACACAATATAGTTACAGTAGGTGCCAGCGTCAGACAGTCTCACCCGCCCCACCACCAGACTGCTGGTGTAGTTCTTGTGTTACACCTAACAACACAATATAGTTACAGTAGGTGCCAGCGTCAGACAGTCTCACCCGCCCCACCACCAGACTGCTGGTGTAGTTCTTGTGTTCCACCTGACAACACAATATAGTTACAGTAGGTGCCAGTGTCAGACAGTCTGACCCCCTTACCCACTTATATTCATCTATTATTTAATTCTTCTCTTGAACAATAACATCCGCGACTATTCATCTACGAGCTGCCCATGGTTCCTCAGCTGTATCAACCACCTTTTACTCACCTACTAGCAAACCAATCACGTGTAATACTTTAATTCAATAGTGACATCGGTATCCAGTTACCCCCTGAACCTACTATGTACTTAGTTTTTAATGATGAATATACATAAATACTTATTAATATACATGTTTATCCATAATTTCATAATTATATTTATGGAAACATGTACCTAATTATTGATTTTTAGTCTTTAAAATATATGCGGTAAACAAACATATAGGGCAAATGATTATGTGTTGTGTTGGTGAAGGAGTAAACAACAGCCGCTAGGCGAATTATGTCCTTGAAAAGTTCGATGGAGGGCATTACGTATAATTAGTTTCCCTAAACTTTGTCACAGATCTTTTTGTGGAAGAAATTATGTCGCACTTTTGTTCTGGCCCTGGGAGTTTGTTTTGGTCGTTGTTTTTTTATCGCTGTGTTTGTAACCTCGCAATAAATGCTGTGCCTTAAGGGGGAGGGGGGGGGGGGCCTTGAGCTGTAGACCCCCTTCTCTCTCATGTTTAGCCTCATTACTTTTGAAGTGTTAAGACATTCGCTCCATTAATTTGACGATTTTAAGACCTTACGTGCCATTTGGGTGTCGGTAAATATACAAATTAATTCAAATCTCCCCTTAGTGGTAGTTCTGGTATTCTAGTGTAGTTTTTGACGTGATACTGGATGGTTGCTAGTTTTGTAACATAACACTGGCATAGTAGTTTTGTAACATAACACTGGCATAGTAGTTTGATGTTGGTTGTATTACATGTTAGATTCACTAATTATTATGGAATTCATTATTACAACTCTCATATAATGTTAAGGTGATTTACTTACAGTGGTCTATGTATTTAAGCGTATTTTTATTTTTTATTTTTATTATTTTTTGTTATTTTGCCAATCAAACATACAATATATGTTAATTTTACAATAGAATAATATCATGGCTGCACCTTTTGAGAACAATCTCTCTTAAAGGCACCTTGAATACAACTCGATGGTTATTTTACATACAGTAAGATTATTAAAACACATTGTGTCATATTATATAATTATAGCTAATAAGGCACAGCCCCAGCCCCGCAGCCACAGCAAGAAGGGATTCGGAACAGTGGCCAGGTATAATTACCTAGCCACCCCCCCCCCCCCACCCAGACCGCTGTGGGTAGAGCAAACCCCAGCCTTATATACAGTACGGTACCTACATATTGATCAACACCAGAACAGTATCTTAATTTGTTTCCGATATAAAGGTGATTGTAATTTAGGGTTGTGGCAGTTTTATTGTCAAATGTTAAGTAAGATTAATATTTAGACATTAGTGAAGATTTGAGTGATATTTTGAAACTAGGCAGAGTGGGTTTATTTTGTAAGTCAGGAGACAACTGATTCCAAACTTTCGCACCATGGTATTTTATTGATGTCTGGGATTGTCTAGAAGTCATTAGGGGAATATTTAGAGAATTTATATTTCTTAATGCATACCTTTCATTTTCACGATGTCTAAATAATTCCACAATGTTATAGCCATTTAATGTTTTGTATACAAAGATAGCACTGCAAAATATGTTAATATCTTCAAATTTTAAGAGATTAAGTTGTCGAAATAATTCATTGGTGTGAGCATATTTGGATCTAAATGTAATTGTTCGTATAACTTTTCTTTGTGCAACTTCAACAGGTTGTAATTTACTTTTACCCGTCGCTCCCCATACTGTATGACAGTATAAGAGAAATGGATAAATTACTGAATAATATAAAAGCTTTAGGGCATTTAAGTCAAGACATTGGCGTGTTAAGTACAGTATATCACATTGTTTATTTAGTTTATTTGTTACGTCCTTTATGTGTAAGTTCCAAGACAGTTTTCTGTCCACCGTTATCCCCATAAACTTAACGCTCTCCACTTCTCTCACTGATTGATTGCCAAATTTAATTGGTTGCATATCATTTGGAACGTTTTTGTTTCTGTGAAAGACTACAAAGTTAGTTTTATTAATATTTAGTGTAAGTTTATTGGTAGTTATCCAATTATGTACATTCTTAAGTTCATTGTTTATAGAAACAATAAGAGAGCGCAAGTCCCGGTGACTGGCGTACAGAGTACTGTCATCAGCAAATAATATATATTTAAATAACATACTTGAGTTTACAATATCATTAATAAATAAAATGAACAACAATGGACCCAGTATAGAACCTTGTGGTACTCCGTATGATATTATTTGCATATTAGATGAAATGTCCTTATATTGTACATACTGTTTTCGATTAGTTAGATAAGAGTGAAACCATTTGCTAATGGTACCTCTAATGCCATAATGTTCGAGTTTCTTTAGGAGGATTTGATGGTCAACAGTATCGAATGCTTTGGAGAGATCTAAAAATATACCAACTGTAAAATGCTTGTCATCAAAAGATTTGAGGATATCGTTAGTAAATAATGATAAAGCTGACTCTGTTGAACATCCTTTTCTAAACCATGCTGAGCCTCATTAATAATATTGTTAGTTGAACAAAACTCTGTAATCCTTGTATGCATAATTTTTTTCTAGGATTTTACTCATAGCTGGGAATACAGACACAGGACGGTAGTTCTTAAAGATTGAACTATCTCCGGATTTATATATAGGAGTAACTTTTGCAATTTTAAGGCAATCGGGAAAAACACCACTGGAAAATGACATGTTACAAAGATATCCTATAACTGGAGACAAAGCTGTAATAACAAACCTTAAACTTGCATTGGTATTTCATCATAACCAGGAGAGGAGTCCCGTAGTTGTTTTACTGTATTGATTATTTCATCGCTTGTGACGGGAGACATGGAAAAAGGCGTTACTTGTCTATTTTGTAGGTAGGATGTAAAGTCTACGTTTGAAGTATCTATATTTTCTGCTAATTTTTTACCGACATCAATAAAATATGAGTTAAAGTGTTCCACAATATCACTAGGTTTAGTCAACTCGGTATTATTATTAATGAAAGTGTTGTTTATTTTGTGTTTAGATTTCCTTGCAAGAACAGAATTAATTATGTTCCAAACCTTTTTAGCATTACCAGCAGATTCTTGGAGTTTAGATTTATAATAGTTTCTTTTAGCTGATCTTAAAGCTTCTGTTACCTGGTTACGTAGTCTACGGAACTCCTCTCCAAATGAGATGGGCCTAATAGCATATTTCCTAGCTAGTTTATTCTTCTGTTTAACCCGGCAAGCGCGATAGGCCTCACGGAAGGCTTCCTATAGGGAACGCGATAGGCCTCACGGAAGCAAGACCATAAAAAAAGCTTTCCAAAAAAAAAAAGGGCCTATCAAAACAAAGGAATTTGTCTCTAGGTGAGATAATTCCCCTCCAGTACTCATCCATGTAAATCTCACCCACCCCCCTCCCCTCCTGCCCCACCTTATTCCCCCCTCCCTCCCCTCCTCAATTATCACCTATTTTCCCTCTTATTATCATCATTTATCGGTTATTTTTCTCTCCCCGCGATAATGTAGCACAAGTGGGTTGCAGAAAAGATCGTTATGTAACACCCAGACACCGGCCCACACCGCCCCGCTCGTCTCAGTTACCTCACAGACAGCGAGAGAGGAGGGTTGCCTGTGTTTCTCTCTCGCCTGAGATTATGACCGGGTGGCCAATATCTTCGTTTTTCACCACCCAAATGCTTTTCCCACTTATTTTAGCACTCTTGAAGGTTCATATATACATCATATATGTAAAATAAAAGCATACCGAAAACAAATAATGCTCTATATTGTAAATATAACGAATTCTGTCAGAATCCAAGGCTAGAAATGCACAAATAACTACCCTAGCCCCTAGGTCTATTTAGCGCTTGTCAGGTTAATCATGATTTTTAATTCTGGGGTTATATACTGCTTATCTAGGTATGCGTTATTTATTCGTTTTGTAATTATTGGAAAATATCTGTTAAAACAAGCATTAAATATTGTCATAAAATTATTATATACAACATTAGGGTCATTGGAAAAATAAACTAGTTCCCAGGACGCATCTTCTATGGCTTTCTCAAATTAATTTAGATTATTTTCACTATAATTTCTATATCTTATAAAAGTATGGTCTTCTTCCCTATTATTAGATGCGCATATCTCAGATTCATAAATGGTAAAGATTGGAAAATGATCAGTTAATTTATTGTATATAATTCCACTGAACACATTTTGCGTGAAATTGTTTGACCAAATGTGATCTATTATTGTTGCTGTTGTAGAAGTTACACGTGTTGGCTTATTTATAGTATTGAAAAAAAAGTTTAGAAACAGCATGTGGAGATAAATTCAGCTACTTTGTTGTCATCTTTATATTTTAATAAGTTAAGATTAAAGTCCCGGTAAGGTAACATGTTTTCCTCTCATCACTTATTACTGAGATTATGTCATTAAATTTGTCATGAAAATATCTGAAATCAGTGTGTGGCCTTCTATATATTATGCCTACTATTATGTTGTCCCGAGTTGGTGTTACATAGTAAACAATGTAGTTTTATGAATGAATCCCTCAAATCCCACGGCGTGTGAAAGACGGACGCGATTGGGTGAGGCGAGAAATATCGGGAAACTCTATTTCTCCATTATTTGCATTACTGGATGGTTAGTAGATGCTCCAGAATGATGTTGGATAATTAATGGATATGAAATGAAGAACCTTACAGTTATTATTAATACATAACCTATCCTTACTCAAATTATTAGGCATGGCAGAAAATGTGAGTGTCGGTGGCAGGAGGTTTGGGCTTCGTTTCAATTTAATCGAGACGGCACGCTGGTATTAATGACTCACAGGTGAATGGTTGTATTTAGGATGCCTGCATATTGATTGTTGGCATACAACTTCTATGGGCAGTAACATTTAAAATGTGTTATAACATGAAATTTGTAGTGTAAATGTTTGAACTAGCTTTTGTATGAACATTTTACTTTAAGAGTTATGTGGTGGCTATTTATTACCGAGCTCTTATTCTCTTGGTAACCAAGAATAAAAAAAGCACCCTGGTTATGAATGGCTTTCTCCTCAGAATGTTAGAGATCCTTCTTAATCTTTTCAAATAGAATATGTAAATATTTGTGTATAATCCTATCAATATTCAGACACTTTTATTCAACCAGTCAGTTATATGAGTAACTGAAAGTCTAATTAACCCTTTGATCATTAGAGGTATTTTCTAATGTTAGCAAGAACACTTAGCAGTAGCATTAATAACAAAACGAAATGTCGTAAGATTGAAAAAGTTAAAGGTGGTCAAAATATAGTGGTTGTAGCTGGAATTACAAAGTGATCATCAATTTCAAAAGGGTTGACTTATTGTGTTTAACCTTCTTGCTATGACAGATGCTTACAAATCTGAATAAAGTCGCCTAATGTTTGCCATACTAAAATAGTTATATACAGCGCGTCCATATCCTAAAAATTAAGAACAAATTAATGTAGATTTTTTTTTTAGAATAATGACTGTTGAAGGCCAGAAATATTAGTGTTGTTTAGTTCATGTGCATTTTGCAGACTAATATCACCTCTAGTTGCTACTGAAACATGTTTGCATAGTAGTTAAGTGCATACAATGGCGTATAGTAAAATTAAATATATCATGAGAATAATGTATTTAATTGTCACGCTTTCTAACTCGAAATTCCTTTTATCTTTATTGCTTAAATCACTTCAGACATTTCAAGCTTTTGCACCGGCAATTAAAAAAAAAAAAAAAAAAATGCCCGTCCTTAACGACAATTAAATCTAAATTAAAAAAAAAAAAAAAAAAAAAAAAAAAATGCCCGTCCTTAACGGCAATTAAATCGAAAAAAAAAAAAAAAAAAAAAAAAAAGGAGCCCTGCCCGTCCTTTCACACAGCCATGGTTGTGGTGGTGGTGGAGCTGGTGGTGGAGGTGTGGGGAAGGCAAACGAGCAAATAGTCCAGTAAAGGGTTGCCACATTTAAATAACTGGAGCCATTTCATTACACAATATGTTTAGGATTGTGCTATATAGGATAGCAGGGCTTGATTGTCAATACATTTTTTAGTGAATACCGTATCACATTTCCTGATAGAGAACAACAGAGGCTTCTACCAGTCATATGAACAACATTATTTCGGGCATTGGCGAACATTTCTCGGGGTAACGTGATGTGGAAAAGATGAGAATAGGATTGTTATATTATATTGTTATATTATATTGTTATATTATATTGTTATATTATATTCTACCACAACAACTTCCTATGACAGCCCCCCCCCCCCCACACACACACAGAAGAAGAAAAAAACATACACAAACACACACTAGGGAACTTCTATGTCATCACCTTCATTAGAATACTTAGCATACCCTACAGCCACTATATGTATTATATATATATTTCCTACAATGCCGCCATCGTATTGTTTTTCCTTGGAACCAATAGAAATTTACTGTTAGTACACATTTTGAATTAGTTCTATTGTTAACAGATAAATTGGAAACTTGATTATATTCCTTCAATCTCTGAATAATAGATGCCTAAATCGAATGCAGTACTATAGAAGTAACTGAAACTATAAGTAAGTGGTAATCATATTGAAAAGGTTTACTGAATTTATGTTTTATTTCTCCTTTTACTAGAGGTGTTTCTGAAACTTAAAGTAATATGTTGGCGGTAACTGAAAACATATATATATATATATATATATATATATATATATATATATATATATATATTGTAAGAGAGTAACTAGGGATTTATACATTTTTATTGATAGGCCTAATAAGGTGGAGGGGTTATTCTGTTAAGCTTTTCTATATATTCCTATAAGGTAATATTGAACCTAAGATAACTTATGATACCGTTACCCACTTGTTTTATGTTTAACATGTTGCGTCTCTCTCTCTCTCTCTCTCTCTCTCTCTCTCTCTCTCTCTCTCTCTCTCTCTCTCTCTCATATACATAATTATATATTCACAAATTAATGTGAAAAACAACAGAAATGCTGCTAATTTGTAAGAAAACGAAGAGGTAGAAGTAACTCAGTTGATTTGACTTCACAGCGAAGTTGATTGGGGTATGATTGCATGAATTTGTCCATACGAATATTGAAAGATGATACAGTCTCGCAGTGAATATTAGAACTAGCCAGCCAGTTAAATAGTTAACTAATATTGTTATGAATCTTTTGATTCCTAGGTAGAGGTCCTTCGGAAGTCAAGTATGGAAATGTTTAGTTGCATTAACAAAATAAAATAATTGTCGTCTGATTAGCTGTATAAGTGTTAAATTTATAAGTTCGAATTAATAAGTTAAACTTTGTAGAGATGCAACCGAGACGTCATTTAATATTTAATGTGTTGGATGTTTATGATTCATATATTATGTGTACCATACTACAGAACCATATAGACTTAAAACAAAATCTACTAAATGAAACCCAAATAATAAAAGCATAAAACACCGACATTATCATCACCACAATAAAACCGCGTTAGTTGCATCCCTACACTGGATGGAGTTTATCAAGGATATGTTTTCCCCCTTCCTTTGTCTGGAATCCTGGGGGTGTAAAGGTGGAGCATGGATGAGCTAGAGTTGGAAGAAGGTATTCTAAATTTGGCAAAAGCTATTGTATGCTTGGGGTGCCAGTATTGTTAAAAATTAAAAAAACACAAAATGATGAATTTTAACCCCGCCTCGGAGTCCCCAGGGGGGGGGGGGGGGGGGGAACCATAAATGCCCCCTCACCCGACCGACCATCCCCTGACGACCCCACACAATTACCTGGACCTCGGCCTGTTACTCTTTCTATTAATTTCTGCAACATTCGCGGACTTTCCTCTAACTTTCACTCTGTTGAGCACCATCTCTCCTACAAACCTGATCTTCTCTTCCTCACCGAAGCCCAGGTGTCTGTAGCAACATCCAGCAACCCCTTCTCTGTATCCTCCTACTTTCTCTATCCTAGTTTCAAAGCCAATGGCGGATGTTGTGCATATGTGCACAACAAACTCACTTGCTCTAGTGTTCCCGATTTCGACTCATCTGAATTCTCAACTTTATGGCTCAAACTTTCCTGTCATTCTCTTACTAAATATTTCTGTGCTGTCTATCTTTCCCCTAACTCTACCAACTTTCCTAAATTCTTTGACTATCTAAACTCTACAGTGGAACACATTCTATCCATTTCTCCTTTCTCAGAAATCTCCATCTTAGGAGATTTCAACGTTCACCACCGCCAATGGCTCTCCTCTCACACTACTGATCCACCTGGTGAACAAGCCTACGTCTTTTCTATCCTAAATGACCTAGAGCAGTTAGTTCAGCAACCCACCCGTATCCCGGATCGCATCGGAGATCGGCCCAACATTCTTGACCTGTTTCTAACTTCTAACCCTTCTTCTTATACTGTCGATCTTTTCTCTCCTTTGGGCTCCTCCGACCATAAACTTATCTCTGTCACCTGTCCTATCTCTCCAGTACAGCCACCCGATCCTCCTAGCCGGCGGCGCTTGTGGCACTTTGGCGCTGCCGACTGGGAGGCTCTTCGGCAGTACTTCTTTGATTTCCCATGGAATGATTTCTGCTTCCATGGCCGAGGACCCTCGGAGAGTGCTGAACGCATTACCGAGGTAATCCTTTCGGGCATGGAAGCATACATTCCATTCTCTTTCTCTCAGACTAATGCTAAAAAATCTTGGTTTACTCACGCCTGTTCTACTGCTGTCCGCAATAAGGAGGAAGCATTCAAACGGTACCGACGCCTTAAAACTCAAGACTCTCACTCTTCATATGTTTCTGCCCGGAATCAAGCCAAATCTGTTCTTCGACTTGCCAAACACTCTTTCATCAATAATAAATGCACTGAACTATCCAACTCTAGCTCTTCCCAAGCTTTCTGGCATCTAGCCAAAAACCTCTCCAACAATTTCTCTTCCTCGTCTTTCCCTCCCCTTTCCCACTCTGATGGCACAACCATCACTTCTTCCTCTGACAAAGCTAAACTCTTCGCTCAAACTTTTGCTAGAAACTCCACCTTGGATGATTCCGGTGCTATTCCTCCCTCTCCGCCCTCCTCTCTCTTACTTATGCCTAATATCCTAATCTCTTCTAAAGATGTACTTTCTACCCTCTCTGGGCTTAACACTAATAAGGCGTACGGTCCGGACGGTGTTCCTCCTGTTGTTCTCAAAAACTGTGCTTCCGTGCTGACTCCCTGCCTAGGCAAACTCTTTCGTCTCTGTCTATCCTCTAACGTCTTCCCTTCATGCTGGAAGTTTGCTCACATTCAACCTGTCCCAAAGAAGGGTGACCGCTCTCAACCCTCCAACTATCGTCCAATTGCTCTTATCTCTTGTCTTTCTAAAGTTTTTGAAACTATTCTTGCTTCCAAATTTCTTAAGCATTTCTCTTCTCATAATCTGCTCTCAGATCGCCAGTATGGCTTCCTTAAGGGTCGCTCTACTGGTGATCTTCTTTCATATCTTACTAACTCTTGGTCATCCTCCTTTCGGGACTTCGGTGAGACTTTTTCTATTGCACTAGACATATCGAAAGCCTTCGATAGAGTCTGGCATAAATCTTTAATTTCTAAACTACCCTCCTTCGGTTTCTATCCCTCCATCTGTGCCTTTGTCTCTAATTTCCTTTCCGGCCGTTCCATAGCTGCGGTTGTGGACCGCCATTGTTCACTTACTCACCCTATAAACTCCGGTGTTCCTCAGGGCTCTGTCCTATCTCCTATTCTCTTTCTAATTTTTATAAAATTAATGATCTCCTTAACTGTACCTTAATTCCCATCCATTCATACGCAGACGACTCAACCTTACACTACTCCATTAGTTTTTCAGAACGCCCAAGCCAGCAATCCCTCAACGACAAACGTAATGAAGCCATAGAACTCTTAAATTCTGATCTAAATACTATTTCCAATTGGGGCAGAGAAAACCTTGTTAACTTTAATGCTTCCAAAACCCAATTTCTCCATCTATCTACCCGTCAGGATCTCCCAGCGGACTATCCCTTATTCTTCAACAATACAAAAATCAACCCTTCATCTTCTCTCAATATTCTTGGTGTCTCTTTTTCTTCTGCTCTTATTTGGAAGGACCATATTACCAGTCTTGCTAAGGCAGCCTCCCAGAAGCTGGGTGTGCTCAACCGCCTTAGGGGGTTCTTTTCCCCTGCACAGCTTCTTGCTCTGTACAGGGGCATAGTGCGCCCTTGTATTGAGTATTGTTCACATGTGTGGGGAGGTTCCTCTCACACCGCTCTCCTAGACAAAGTTGAAAGGAAGGCCTTTCGTATCATTAACTCCCGTCCACTCACCAACTCTCTGCAATCTCTCTCTCTCCGCTGCAATGTTGCATCTCTCTCGCTATTTTATCGCTACTATAATAATCAGTGTTCCTCAGAGCTATCCCAGTGCATACCACCTCCTTTACGTAGGGCACGTGGTACCCGTCTTGCAACTCAATCCCACCCCTACTCTGTGCAACTCTCCAACCCAAGAGTGAAACGTTACTCTCAAACTTTCTTCTACTCAACATCTGAGCTCTGGAACTCTCTCCCAGAATCAGTCTTTCCCTCTTTCTATGACTTAAATTGCTTCAAACTCCGTGTGTCCAGGCATTTTGGCTCGAACGTCCCTTGATTTTGGCCCTGTCACTCTTTCAACTATGGGGGAGGCACTCGCTATAGGCAGTTATGCCTTTTGCCTCCCTCAATCACATAAAAAAAAAAAAAAAAAATTATGAAGAAGTATTGTGAATGATATAAGTATGCAAATTGAATCATTACTCCCCAGTTTACCAAAGTGTTTGTTATTGAATAATAATACATGCTGCTATAGTTTAATAACACTAATGTAGCAGGTAGAGGTAATGATATGCAAAACTCTTAATACGGTGATCTAAGTCATGGTAGTACAAAGGAGTACAAAGGAAATCAAGCAACAACAGGTCTAGTGACCCTTCTAGGCTGCTTGTCCTCCAAAACACTGAGGATCAAGTGTCCAAACAGTGGTTTAGAGTGGGTAAGGGAACATTGGAAAGGGAACTACTGCCCTAGAACTAATGTCCGTGGCAGGATTAGGAAGTTAGTAGGGGACAGATGGGTTAGTAACTGAGGGGGGTATACAATAAAGTTATTCATTTACAAACGCAGTCAGTCGCGGGTTTGATGCGAGATATTTGTCAAAGCGGAGTTTAAATGAATCAACGGTGCTGCAGTCTATAACGTCTCCGGGAAGCCCATTCCACAAGTTGACAACTCGATTGAAGAAGAAATTCTTAGATTCGTGTGAGTTAAAAGATTTACCAATAATTTTGCAACCGTTTCCCCGCGTGTAATTAGATTGGTCGATAGTGAAGTACTTACTACAGTTCATATTGTCGATGCCTTTGATGATTTTGAACACTTGAATTAAGTCGCCTCTTAATCTGCGCTGGGTTAAAGGAAATAGATTTAATTCTCTAAGACGCTCTTCGTATGGTTTGTTCTTTAGGCTAGGTATCATTTTGGTAACTCTACGTTGAACTCGTTCTAGCTTGTTTATATCTTTTTGGTAATAAGGGCACCAGGATTGAACGCAGTATTCCAGAAGAGGGCGGACTAAGGAATTGTAAAGGGTTAGGATAACATCTTTGGATTTATGCTCAAATGACCTGCCTTTTAAGCCAATTATTTTGTTTGCCTTCTTAACAACTTCTGAACATTGTTGACTCGGTTTTAGGTTACTCGATATTGTTACTCCCAGATCGGTTTCTTTGTTTACATTCTTAAGCTGAGTGCCATTCATCGAATAGTTTGCTTTCTCATTTAGGTATCCGATATGTAGTACTTTACATTTATCCGCATTGAAACTCATTTGCCAAATTTGGGCCCAACATGACAATTTATCTAGATTGTGTTGCATATCGTCAACTTGTTCTTTTGAGAGTACGCTATTTGCAATTTTTGTATCGTCAGCAAATTTCGAGACTGTACAGGTGAGACCCTCATCTATGTCGTTGATGTAAATTAGAAAGAGAATTGGTCCTAGTACCGATCCCTGGGGTACCCCACTACTTACATTGGTCCATTTAGATGCCTTACCGTTTATGACTACTCTTTGCTTTCTGTCGCTGAGCCAATTTTCTATCCATTTCAACACACCGTCTTGTATTCCATGCGCTTTTAGTTTTAGCAGTAATCGTTTGTGGGGAACTTTGTCAAAGGCCTTTTGAAAATCAAGGTATATAATATCTACAGCTTTACTCTCATCGTAGAGGTTGAAGATATCGTGGAAGAAGTCTAAGAGGTTTGTTAAACAGGAACGTTTTTTACGAAAGCCGTGTTGAGTATCTTTAAGTAAGTTATTTGCCTCTAAGTGATTTACGAGTCTGTCTCTTATGACCGTTTCTAGCATTTTACATACAATTGAGGTTAAGCTAATTGGACGATAGTTACTGGGTAGGGATTTGCTGCCTTTTTTGAATATCGGTGTTACGTTGGCTAGCTTCCACTGATCAGGCATAGTCCCAGACTGCAAGGATTCATTGAATAGCAATGTCAGTGGTTTGGAGAGCTCATCCTTAGCTTCCTTTAGAACTCTAGGTGAGATTGTATCAGATCCAGGCGTTTTATTTACCTTGAGTTTATCTAAACAATTCAATACTTCTCTCTCTGTAACGGTGATATTGCTTAGAACATCTGAATTATCAATCTGGATCGGCGATGGTGTAGGGATATCACTGAGGTCTTCGGTTGTAAAAACTGATGCAAAGAAGGTATTGAGGGCATTACTCATTTGTACTTCGTCTTTGGTGTATTCTCCATTTTCATCGACTAACGGTCCAACAGTTGAAGTAACTACTTTTTCTTTCTGATATAACTATAGAATTCTTTCGGGTTTGTTTTACTTTGATTCGCAACATGTAACTCCAGGGTCTTTTTACTTTGCTTAATTAACTTTTTGGCTTTGCGTCGTAGCTCTACAAATTTCACCCGTTCTTCGTCATTTTGTGAGGATTTTAATCTATCATTAGCAAATTTTTTAGCAAACAGAAAGTCTGAAATATCTTTATTCCACCATTTGGGCTTATCATTTTGGCCTGGACGCCGTATTTTCGATGGTATGCAGTCTTGCACTGCCTTAAGGTAAGTGGTTGTGAAACACTCCCAAGATGTATTTATGTCGTTATTGTTAGTCAGAAAGCTCCAGTCAGTTTCTTTAAGTTTTGATTTAAGTTTATGAAAATTTGCTTTCTTGAAATTAGGGACTTTCTCAATGCTGCTATTTGATTTGTTACTAGTAAACTTTAAAGTGAAAGTTATCGTACGATGGTCGCTGTTACTGAATTCATCACCAACATTCAAATTCTCTATTAATTCTTCTTTTGTTGCGAGTACAAGGTCAAGCACATTATTACCACGGGTCGGAGATTGTACAAATTGAAAAAGTGAACTCTCTTGCAAGTTAGCATAGAGGTCGTGTCCAGAGTGTGAAGTAAGAATATCGCCCCATTTAGTCACGGGTAAGTTGAAATCGCCAAGAATTACGGTATCTTGTATGTTAGTTATTTCTGCAATTTGTTCATAAATTTCACTGTCAGTTTGCACTGATTGAGATGGGGGTCTGTATAATAAAGCTAGTGTTATTTTAGTTCCTCGTTTATTATTTAATAGTACGTAAGATATGTCTATATTCGCAATTTGAGGTTTTGACATTAAGACGGTATTAAGACTTTCCTTTATAAAAAACAGAACTCCTCCTCCATTTCTATTGATCCGACTTTTCTCAAACATTGTATAACCAGGAAGCGTATATTCGGCTAAAAAGTCTCTGTCTTCCGTATTTAACCAAGATTCTGGTAGTGGTTGGAGTGACGCTGACCTGTTGATATTAGTCTGTTAAGCGCCCTACCATCAGCGACAAGGAGTTTTCCATACCATGAGAGAGAGAGAGAGAGAGAGAGAGAGAGAGAGAGAGAGAGAGAGAGAGAGAGAATTAACACGGGAAATCTTAAAACATGTACCGATATAATCACTCGATTTGTGTGCTCAAAGTTACGCAATGCATAATGGGATAATCCCTCCAGTAATACGCATTTCCTAATTATCAGTCACTGTTTATTAACTCCTTAAGCTCTTGCAAATTATTTCTACATTTATGTGTTCCCAGTTATCGCCAGCATATGATATTTAGTTTCAAAAGGGTCTCTCTTAACAAGAGTATTATATTACTCAATAACCCCCTTCAAGTAGATAATCACTTATTGATTGTTCCAGTTGCTATATTGTATTGTATTAAGCTTAGTAATGGTCTCTAATAGTCAGAAGTTAACGGAAAATGTTAAGGATTCTTATTTATCTATTAACAATATATAAATATACACAGTATGAACCGAATGTCTATTTTTACCGTGTGTTAGGATATTCTATGAAGTAAAAGTATTCTATTGACCTCGAAGTGGCAGATTGTATTTTGTTCCTTCGTATTTGAAGTTATGCGGCTCCATACTATGTTATGAAAATATACTTATTTCTTCACTATAAGCCGATCACATAGTTGTTTCGTATTCCGATTCAATGAATGCTGTTGTTAATGGGTTTGATTGAAACCTTTCTTGTTATCACCAAATGAGTACCGGAGTGCAATAAACTCCCAGGTTGGTAAGAATAATATATACACTGTAAATCCCTGCAATTCTATATAGCATATTATGTTATCATATTATGTTATCATATTATGTAATGCAATGGTGCCAATTACCTAAAAAGTAGCAACTAGTCACTTAACAATGTGCTAGTCCCCCGCACTCGCCCCCACCGCCGCCACCACCTCCACAACCATGGGTGTGTAGAAGGAAGAGAGGGGCTAATTTTGGGTTTGGTAAAGATATTGCAATTGATGGGCCTTTACAAAAGACTGTAACAATTACGGTACGGTATAGCGAATTATTTAGCGTGACAATCCATTAGATATTTCTTACAATCTTCTGATAATTGCTAGGATTGCTCAATTACTATTGGTGTCATCCTATTGCATAGTTTAAAAAAGGACCTCTCATACACAGACGAACAATCGGTACTTTACCAGGGAGCTTTTTTGTTATAGGTTATTTGCAATCTTTATAAAAGTAAAGCTTAAGACGGTAATTAAGATATTTCAGAATCTATAAATTCAAAATATCATACAGGCATAAGTTCCGATCTCAATACTATTTGTAATAAGTCCGTACAATACAATATTACTAAACATTTTACTTTCTACAGACGTTTTAAGCTAAATTATTGTAATCATTATACAGGCATATTGAAAACAACCATTCACTTGTTAGTTATGTAGTCCCGCCGCACCGTCTCGATTGAACTGATTCGAATTCCCACCCTCCTACCTCCAACACACTCACATTCCTGCGATGTCTATTTACATATTTATGTATAGTTATGTATTGATGTTAATTAGATACATCTGTATTTAATTTGCATTAATACTCAACTTCATTCTGGAAATTATACTAAACCTGCAATAATGTAAATATGAAACGAAATTGAACTTCACGATATTCCTCACCTCGACCAATCATGTCCCTCCTTTCATACCCTATCGGTTTGAGGGATTCATTCATAAAACTACGTTGTTTACTACGGATGAAATGCCACACACCTCCACTCACCACAACATTTTGTCGCAGGACTAAGTTGGCCAACTGTACATATACTTCTTCACCTTCGAGATTGGACACTATAAGAACCTCGACCAGGATCACCTCTATGCCTCTTTTGCCTAATTGTTTATGTAGCCAGGTAGGGAAGAGCAAGAACTTAAAACAATAGCAAGGAGAACAGCCATTCACATTTTACTCTTCTACTTTGATCTTTATTTTACATTTCCTTCTTTCCAAATGTTAAAAGGCTTCTCATCTCCCCAACTTGTCTATCCCCCCTCAAATTAAGTTATAGACCATTTCTACCTCCCTTCTTATGACCAGGAGTTTTGCACTCGATTAAGTACCTAACAGAATAACTGTAATATAACCTTAATATATTTATGTGTCTCGATGTGGGTTACTTGGACAAGTTATAATAAACGTAATATTAGGAATAGAAGAGAATGCAATTAAACTTAACCACGCAGATAAGCACAAACAAATACGCAATACAACATACACGTGTGTAGCAAAAACACAGTCTTTACCATATAAATACGCTTATTATAACCATTAGCATTGCATTGTGCTGCGCATAATCTAATAACAAGAAGATTTGTAAAGACATGTGTTTGATAATGAAACATTGACTTCTGTTCAGAAAAATTTGAATTTGGTGGCGGTATGCTCATTCGCTCTTAACAATTAGAATATTAAAAGTTAACGTACGAATTGCATTATATCATGAAAGGTGCTCTCCCAATCCAGTGATTACTTCAGACTGCTGTGGCATCAGGTTGGATTGGATAACTCATAATAAACGTCACCCTGGAATGTATGTGAATCTAAAATTACTATTAACCTTTCCCCCACCACATAAATATTTGGTGGTTCCTCCTGCCAGCTAACCTTCACCTTCCTCGGTCAATACCCCTCATCACTCTCCTCCGATATTCCTTTTCCTCTCTTGCTAGGTTTCTTTCACTCTTCTTTCATATTATGTCCTCCCTCATCCATGTTTTCTCTCGCTCTCATACTATGTATCATTATCTTAGAGCTCTCTCCCAACATACCCGTCCCTTTCTCATTTATTCTCCCGATCTCACCAAATTGTTATACCCGTCTCATTCGATAATATATTTCCTCTCACAATATTTTTCTGCTTCTTCTCTCCTCCCTTTCCTCCTCATGGCCATGCCCGACAATATTTTGTGTTTACTACTCACCCGATATTTCCTCCCCTCTCTCCAGATATTATCTCCCAATACAAGGACTCTCCAAACAGGTGTGCATAACTTCAGAGTATAATTATATAGATGGTTCAAATATTAAGTGTGCTATAGCAACAAATATCAAATTGCAATCGTTAAAAGTATATTGAAACATTAATATAGCGTCCTTTACCGTACTATTATAATGGAATCTTCCATGTTCAACGGTTTTCAAATCCAATGTGAGCCAGCATGTCTTTAATTATTTGCAGGAAACATGTTAATATCTTTAGTCTAATATGGTAAAATACACACATTGAGTTGAGGGTAGGATTGACCCTCTGACAACTGGGCAAAGCTTATGGGGAACATACGATTTTCAACATTCAATATCTCCTTGACGAGAAGAAGGAAGAAGGCTGAGGAGGGCCATATGTGTTCATAAGTGTATTCAAGTACATTGGGGTTTGTATTTGATAATAATGTTAAAGAACGGGGTGTTGCTTATAAAATGTTTTTTGTATTGAACATGTTATGCATAAAATATTCCGTATTACATATTATTATTATTAGTATTATGTAAACTGCAGAAGCTACCCAGTATGGTGCAGATACAACGTTGATAGATTGAATCCACACAACATACCCGAACATACTGGATAGAAACAACAGCCACTAATTAAAGATAATTAGATAATTATAGATAATTAGAGAGCAAAGCAGTAGAACATCCATAGTTTAACTCACCTATTTTTGAACACCCTGTATATGCTACCATTTCCTACAATGTTCCTTCCTATGTACTGCAATATCAACTCCATCATCATCTTCGTCAGTTAGTCTACTTCAGATTAAAGACTGGTCGCTAGACCTCCATCAAGCATAAAGAAATATACCACCAAGATCCCCCTTCGAGATATATTAATATAGTTGTCGGTAGAAAAATGTCCTGGCCAAAAGCTGGTCCTTCCTAACTGCAGGTTTGCTATCGCTCGCCTGGAAAAATAGGCCCGTAAATGACACGAAAAGTCATTAACTTGACAATGCCATTGGGCGGGTCATAAAATCACAACACTACTGGAGCGAACATCTTGGCAATGGCTGAGTTCTTCACGCCGAGATGGGTTCGTAGTTGAGTTGTCGTGTTAGTTAGTACTCATTTGTTTATATTCATCTACTCACGTTTTCCATCCATGTCCAGAGCAATTTCAGAGTACGAGTGATATATACACTTCAAATTTGGTTTGAAGACATAAAACAAGGCTATACAATGCTTTAATAGATTACGGTACGCTAGAGGCTATGATTGGTTGTATTAGAAAGAATAATTGACCACTTGCGAGTTTCCGGCTAAAAGGAAGCTGGATCCGTAAACATCGATATAAAACAGAAATGCAATGATAATGTTGGCTTATGATGAATATGGTTTTATGTATTTATATATGCAATACTTGGCCGCCCGGAGAAGGGTGTGAAATGGATTATCAGGGATTAGAATAATAAATACAACATCGATTATTCCAGATCATACCGAGGTAGTCAAGGATATGCGTCGAGATTTAATAACTGATACAGTATGGCACTAATTATAATAGAAACACAAATAATTAGTGGTATTTCTTGCTCAATGTTAGTCCTTTAGGATTTGTGAGACGATGGTCGCTATCATGGTTTTTACTTTATGAGGAGTCCTTTAGAAACAAGATATTTCGTGAAGAGAGGGAATGGGAGATGGGGCTTTGATCGTTCAGAGAACCATGAGTTGATGAAATATGTTGCCAATTATTTATACTATTTTAGCTACTTGTCTCATCAATTTATCTGGTGTCCAGCCTTGATTTATAAACGGAGTGATCATGTGAATTCAGAAACTTAGCATAGGTTTATTTGATTACCTTCTAACATATATAAAGAAATGGATATAGGATTTTGTTGTACTGTACTGTATAGTATCCATATTTTTCAAGATACACGATAGTAAATGAGCGGAATATTAACACCTTAAGAGCGGGTGGTGGAGTATATTTCACTGTGCCGCTCAGCGTATTTTTTTTTACCATAACTGGGGGTTGATTCCGTGATCTTTTTCAGGCATAAACAAGACCCAGAGCGTAATACAAGTATGTATCCCTGAAAGGGCGTAAATTGAGCTTTCCAATGACACCCGAACCATCCTTCTACGATCACTGGTTGTCTTGCAACGATCGTGCAACCGAAGAGCAAAATCGCTAATTTACGGTAATTTCTTTATATAATTACGTATGTAGCGAGGGAGTGAGGGTGGATGTAAGTGGAGTACATCTCAGTTGGTCAACAGCGGCTGTGGCGAGCGGTCATGAGGTAACCCATGCTCCTCCCGTCACTCGTCTCTCTCTCAAAGCCAATATTGCGCCAAAATTGCATTCGGACTTAAGTCGGGCCCCGCCACATAGTCCAAATATTTCGATACAGACTTAAGTCGGGCCCCGATAGACAAGGGTTAACACCATGCAATATTATAATATATTAAAACAAATGTCTGAAATAATCATTATATAATTAATTACATTCATGCCTCACACATCCGTACGAAATATTGCAGAAATATGGTAAATTTATGATGCCGTTTTGTTTTCTCTTATTTATCTACTGTAGATAATATACACAATACAAGTGCATCCTAGAAGGCAAGACAGAGGCGCCTGACTGCTCACTCTGGATGTAAATTGAACAACATAATGTCTTTGTTTATCCCGTGCACTTGTATGTGAGTGTATGGTTATGCCAGTGGACAGCTAATGTTGCTCAGTTTAGTGCAGTCTAATTACTGATACCAAAGCTAAGTATTCCTCAAATGTTGCCAGCGTAGAGTTGCTGAACAAAATGTTCCTTGTAAATCCGTCTCATATTGTGGTGGTAATGGTGCTAAATTTCAGGATGATGGTTTAGTTTTAATAGTAGTGGCGTCCTAATCTAAGTCCCGAGCTCCATTATGATGAGATGAACACTAACATTATCATCCTATGTCAATGGAAGAGTTCTGAAGCTAATAGGGCACACATCTTTTGCCAATAATATATCATCGACGTTTACTAAAGAATAAAATCAACTGTTAACTAATGTGCATTGAAATATGATTAACTCAAACTAATCATAGAGTTAGAGATCAATAACAATATTATAGTTGTATTAATAAAGAACACACTCTTGAAAATTAATATTACATGAAATAGAAATGTTTACACACACCGAGCTATTACATAGGAATCATCAAAAAGAGACACGCGAACTACAAACAATTAATACAACATAGAATTGCACCATTGTACAGAAAGGTAAAGGAATAAACCGAGAGAGTGTGTATGGTAACTGTTTTTGTTTGGTGTAGTTATAGTCCAGTCAATGTACACCAGGACCCACCACTAATTGCAACAGAAACGAAACTAGTGTTATTTGTCTTGGAAAAAGGTTCCTTATAACATACTAAAAGTCCCAAAGAATCGTCGGAGTGGAACATGGTGAAAAAACAGAATGAAAAAGCATCACTATTTTGCCACTTTTTTAACTTGGCGCAACTTCAAATGGTCATAACTTCTTAACTAATCAAGATAATCCAAAAAAAAAACACATCTTTACCTATGTTTTCATGGTTAATCTTTCCAATAAAACTGTTACACATGAGTTAACCCCCCCCCCTTAAGTTAAAAATTAGTTACCCCCCTACCCCCACCCCCTTCCGCACACACATAGCATAATTATAATAGAACTCCTAATCCCAATTACCTTTTCAGTCAGATTTCGCTGTCATCTCCATCCTCAGAACTGTCATAGTCATTGTACTGACATATACCTCTGCACCCAGAACAAGCAGGTGAGCATTGAAGCCCATGCCGGTGGCAGCTACAGCGCAGCGTCCCACAACCTGACTTGCAGGCACACCACACTAGAGTCAACAACGACTGTGGTGCAGGGGCACGGTCAGAGATGACTGGTTTAAACGTTCCATCTGAGAGCTTCCAACCCCAGTCTTCAGCATGTCCTTGTGTGTCTCAAGTTTCTGTTGTAGATCCTGCAGGTACAAAGATGATTCTACATCACTGAGCGTGATTTCACCAGAGAGGAGATCATCATAGAGGTTCCCTATTGTCTCCAATTCCAGTGGCACATTGTCATTAGATAAAGACAACTAGATCCCCAACAGGCTGCTCAAGAGAAGTGTGTGAAGGACGGAATCTACAAGGAGATGACCACGAATGGCACGAGCAACTGCGTGTCCAGTGAGAATATGGGTAACAGTGTTCCCAGCGAAGATCACTTCCAAGATATCTTGAAGGCCTGTTCCTCTCATCAAGTGCCCAATGCTACCCAGAAAGCTCATTAGTGCGTGAAATCCCCCAAGTCTTAATAATAATCGGATGCAGATCACTGTCCTCTCCAGCACTTTCCACAATTTGAGTTGCCTTGAACCACAACGGCTGGTCAAAAGTGAGCACTGGTGTTGCTCCATAGCGCTTGGCATGCTCTGCAATGAAGTGTAAAGTTGAGTTGACACACGTCCTGTCACTCGGGTTCATATCAATCATGGGAAGGAACATGGTGGATGACTGTCCTGGGTGGTCTCCGTTGTTTACCATTTGCATGTATCCCGACCATGCTGGTCTTGGTAACCGGACTGACAGGGACGTTTTCCACAGGAGATCTACCTTGGGGCTTTCCGTGTGTTTGGGTTCCTCTGGTAGAGCTTCATACTTGATATTAGCAAGTTCATCACCAAGTGATATGAATTTCTTAATGCTGATGTGTCCTACAGCAGCGATCTCCTCTGCTGTCACAGACACATGTTTTACCACATAGGTGACATCACATTTGGGTGTTACAACTGCCATAATACCCATTCCGTGGAATGTCCCAGAGCCATCAAGAGTCCTAGTGTCATGATCCACGTTGTCGGCCACATATTGAACAGACTGCCCAGGGAGGAACTCTGGAATGTCCAATCCCTGGTTGACAGCTGCACTCCGTTCATATTTTTGCACCTCTGAATATGAACTACAGAATCCATGGGCATTCAGTGTGTCAATCAGAAATCTTGAGGCAAAATGCGAATGCATTTGCACACCTAGACCTAATTGCAATGGTGCAGTCATAACTCTGGGGTGGGCAGCCTGCATTATCTCTTGCCCCAATGAGCACATCTTGAACCGTTTATTTTTTCCAGCAAGAACGGTGTTCAGTAGTAAGCTTAGTGACTCTGGAATATAGTTAGTAGCTTCTGAGATATCACTCATAGAAAGACTAGTTGGGTAAGTGTCCTTCAGTTGTACAACTGACTTAACATCACTTTTAATGAGGTTGGCCGCAGTTTCTATCAGTCTCAACTTCTACGCTTCGGGATCACTATCCTTGGGCTGTTTATAGAAGTCGTTCAGGATCACAGAAACTGTACCTCGGAATATCACAATATTTTGAATACCATTGATTTCAGTTATTATTATTCTATCTCCAAAATGATCAATAAGTTTCTCTTTCATGTGAGTAAAACCATAAGGTTCCAGATTGGTGTCCTCCAGGAACTCCTTCATTTTGTTTAATAGAGCATTAATCGTCATCTGTTCTTCGTCGATCTCCTCCAGGAAAGACGTCACGCTTTGAAAAGCATCAGCCCTAACTGTATCCGATGGTCTCCCTACTTTCCGCTTTTTTGACAGGCTCTTAACATCAACGAACTGAGGAACCCCTTTTCCTGTTCGGAGGTTCACACTGCAGGCTTGGTGGTATACAGCATCAGCTGCATGGAGGTCTTGTGCAAACAACACCCTGCCTAATAATAGTGCTGTCAAAACCTAATGTCAAAACAGGAATTAAATCAAATTGTTTTTTCTTTACGCCATATTTGTTTCCTGTTCCACAGAACAAACAGTGGTCCTTGTATGAAAATGATTCTTTGGAGCGAAGAGTGGGCACTGTTTCACTGTCTGAAGAACGTTTCCGCTTGAACCGTTCTATTTCACTCGGATGACAACAAAAAAATCTACATTCTGCGTGAACAACATCACCAGGTTTCACCACAACACTGGATTCACGTTGAATACTTGCTTTTGCTATGCCTTCGCAACCTTTATCACCCAGTGTGACTGTTGATCCCTCTGTCAGTTTCTTCTTACAAAAGATGCAGTCTGCCTGAAAAGAAAATGGTTGAATATTAATATAGGCCTCAACACAGACCTTATGGGAAAACATACATGTAGTTATGAATATTACTACCTATACTGATGGTAGCACCATCATGCACCAAATGCACATGCACCAAAAAAAAAAAAAAAAAAAAAAAAAAAAATCCAGAAATCCAAAAGTTCAACCCTGATAAAAATATTGATCCACTCAAAAAAATGTGTGGGACTTTTAGTATATCATGAAGGGTACCCTACTGAACAAATCCCAACAGGTTTAGTTTCTGTTGCAATTAGTGGTGGGTTCGGTGAAATATCAGCTAATTTGATTGGACTATTAGTGAAGTTGTCAGCGTGAGTTATATTGTGAGGCCAATATTCATCCACCATCACTATACAACCGACCATTGGCCCTCTACAGTGTCTGGGAGAATGCACTATCGTTGTAACAAAATATCATAGCATAACCCATTCAAGATACGATGACGCTTTGCTCCCTGTTATTCTTGCTCTTAGTAGTTGATTGTAATTATTTTAGGAACAAATTGTGAGGGTTAGAGGGTAAACGAGATAGAACAGACCTCTTTGATTCATAGATGCCTTATTTAAACTAAGTAAAAACAAAATATCGTTAGCCAGAATGAAGTGAGAAAGTGTCCTCGAAAAATAAATGGGTTAATAGAAAAATATGTTTCTTGAAAATTCTTATCTGTACACTTTATGTCTTCATCTGATAATGGTTGAAACCACTCACGGGAGAGAGAGAGTGTATAATGAATCAAGCTAGACCACAAACAGATGTTGAAATAAAATTGTAAACATACAATGATAAACAGAAGGATATTAATGCAACTTACGAAGATAACACAAAGAGGACTCAAATAGTAGTTGAAATATAGAAAAGTAACGCTATTAATAAGCACAAATTATAAATAGAATATACAAAGAATATACTATCAAGAGTAGTGGATGTCGGTGTATCGCTGAAAAGGGAGGGAATTAAGTGAAAGCTACCTATACTGCTGTTTGCGGATGATAGAGTTCTGATGAGTGATAATGAATGGGAGTTGCAGGGTCTGGTAAATGAGTTTGGAACAGTGTGCGAAAAACGGAATTTGAAGGTAAATGCGGGGAAAAGCATGGTTATGGTCTTCGAAAGGGGTGAAGTCACAGAGTGTGAGGTGAAGCTGAGCGGTCAGGCTATGGAGATCGTCAACTCTTTTAAGTATCTGGGCAGTGTGTTGAGTAAAGATGGGACAATGGATGAAGAAGTGCGGGAGAGGGTAAAACAGGGGAAGAGGGTTGTAGGAATGCTGGAAGCAGTAACAAGAAATAGGGTGGTCAGTACGGAAGTGAAGAAGTCCTTGCATGACAGTGTGGTAATCCCGACACTGACTTACAGAAGCGAAGCATGGACGTTGGTTGAGAGACTCAGACCAAGAGTGAGAGCAGTGGAAATGAATTACCTAAGAAGTGCGTGCAGAGTTACATGGAGGGATAGACAGACTAATGAGGAAGTAAGAAGGAGGTGTGGTGTGGTGGTAGATGTGCTGGAAATTGTGAAAAGGAACAACTTGAGCTGGTTCGGCCATAATGAACGTATGGAAAGCGAGAGAATGACTAAGAGGGTGTACGAGAGCGAGGTGGAGGGACAGAGAGGGAGAGGTAGACCGAAAGAGAGGTGGAAGGATGGAGTGAGGAAGTATATGAACGAAGGCGGTGCTGGTTGGGGGGAGGGGCGTCGACTGACCGGGGACAGAGGTGCATGGGGGCGGTTCGTTTATGAGGATACATGTTTTTCATAATATGTGTTACTAGCCCCAAATGCGCGAGCAACTGTGGCTTTCAACCATCCGACACATCCCCTTTTATTTATGTACATCAAACATGTTAAATACAAATAAAGTTTATTTTTATACCCTACTATGGAAAGACTACGGATACACCACTCCTGCCCGGGCCTCACACAGTGGCATGGCCGAGTCGTACTGAGCTCATGACGCTGGTGGCATTGACCCGAAGGATAGCAATCCATAGTCTTTGCTTGAGCCAGAGGGTTTCCCGGGGTTCTCCTGAAACTTCTCTGAATTTACGGCCTATCTCATTCACCATATTAAGGGTGGTAGGGCCGAAGACTCCTGAAGTTTCGAATGCCAGAGGCTGGAACTGATGACTTCTGGCGATGGCTTGATATTTTTCTCACTTTCTACTTTCTGCTATCCGGGCGGCTTCACCTGCTTCGTTGGCGTTTCTGGCGATGTTGGTTATGGAGGAAGTGTCAACACATGTGGCATCCCTCATAAGGCACCGGCAGTTCTTGTAAGGGAAAGTGGTCATCCCATCTGGCCGTTTGCCGTCTTCTCTGAGAAGTCCATGTGGTTCAAGGATTGATGCACGGTTAGCACTCTGCACGGCCCGTTTTATGACATCATTTAGTGCAAAGTGTCTTAGCAGGCGGCCTGTGCTGTGATATAATGTTGGTATCATTGTTGAAAATGTAAGTGCAAGTATACGCTTGAACATATTTCTTAGGTTGAAGATATTGTACAGTTATGTTAGGAGCACGTTCTTTTGTATATGCAATATAACTTAAATTGACAATCTATATTTTAAGAAGTTAGAATGAAGCAAGTACACAATGAAATTATATAATAAATGTTCGGTAAAAACTCCTCACGTTAATTACTACAGTATTTAGCCTTGTATCAATGTTCATCCAATATGAGCAGCAGCTACATTGTATGGAAACACTCGAACAGTACTTGAATTATTTTGTACTCGTCCATACTCCATAGTATACTGCGTAGAACCCATCTTTAGAAAACTGAACCAGAAAATGGATTCCACCTACCCTGAGCATCCTCTCACCAAAATATACTAATTAGATAGGTAGATAGAAAAACAAAGGTCATTTAACCTCTTAAGGTTTGTGACGAATGTTGACATATTATTCTGACTATTATTAGGCAACTGCATACAACTTAGGAAGGTTATGTAGCAGTTTAATGTGTAAACAATATCTCCATCAACCCTCTGACTTCCATATATACTTCTTAATCGTAATACAATCGTGTAATACAGCCAGGATAAACTGTCAAAATGCGTCATAATCCTCAAAGGGGTTAATGCCAACGCCGTGCTGTATTATATTATCAAATAAGATTATATCATACTGGAACACTAGTGTGTTAGATTTTGTAAAATTCTGAGTAATTAAACGAAAACATAATTATTCTACAGCATGTTTCCCATACTTGTAATAATGTCCAGTCATAAGTGTTTTTATATTCCCGGAAATTTGAAGTCAGTCTGGAATATATATCGAGATCAGTGGTAAGCCGAGTTTCTCCCCACCATTCAAAGCACTACAAAGATGTCAATGTAATTGTCTGTGACGGCAGTTACCAAGAGTACCAGACCACATGATACACCAGATTACCAAGAGTACCAGACGACATGATACACCAGATTACCAAAAAACCGGACCACATGATACACCACATTACCAAGTGTACCAGACCACATGATACACCAGATTACCAAGAGTACCAGACCACATGATACACCACATTACCAAGAACACCAGACCACATGATACACCACATTACCAAGAGTACCAGACCACATGATACACCAGAATAGCGAGAGTACCAGACCACCTGATACACCAGATTACCAAGAGTACCAGACCACACGATACACCACATTACCAAGAGTACCAGACCACATGATACACCACATTACCAAGAACACCAGACCACATGATACACCACATTACCAAGAGTACCAGACCACATGATACACCACATTACCAAGAGTACCTGACCACATGATACACCACATTACCAAGAGTACCAGACCACACGATACACCACATTACCAAGAGTACCAGGCCACATGATACACCACATTACCAAGAGTACCAGACCACATGATACACCACATTACCAAGAGTACCAGACCACATGATACACCACATTACCAAGAGTACCAGGCCACATGATACACCACATTACCAAGAGTACCAGACCACATGATACACCACATTACCAAGAGTACCAGACCACATGATACACCACATTACCAAGAACACCAGACCACATGATACACCACATTACCAAGAGTACCAGACCACATGATACACCACATTACCAAGAGTACCTGACCACATGATACACCACATTACCAAGAGTACCAGACCACACGATACACCACATTACCAAGAGTACCAGGCCACATGATACACCACATTACCAAGAGTACCAGACCACATGATACACCACATTACCAAGAGTACCAGACCACATGATACACCACATTACCAAGAGTACCAGGCCACATGATACACCACATTACCAAGAGTACCAGACCACATGATACACCACATTACCAAGAGTACCAGACCACATGATACACCACATTACCAAGAACACCAGACCACATGATACACCACATTACCAAGAGTACCAGACCACACGATACACCACATTATCAAGAGTACCAGACCACATGATACACCACATTACCAAGAGTACCAGACCACATGATACACCACATTACCAAGAGTACCAGACCACATGATACACCAGATAACCAAGAGTACCAGACCACATGATACACCACATTACCAAGAGTACCAGGCCACACGATACACCACATTACCAAGAACACCAGACCACATGATACACCACATTACCAAGAGTACCAGACCACACGATACACCACATTACCAAGAGCACCAGACCACATGATACACCACATTACCAAGAACACCAGACCACACGATACACCACATTACCAAGAGCACCAGACCACACGATACACCACATTACCAAGAGTACCAGACCACATGATACACCACATTACCAAGAGCACCAGACCACATGATACACCACATTACCAAGAACACCAGACCACACACCAGATTACCAAGAGTACCAGACCACATGATACACCACATTACCAAGAGCACCAGAACACATGATACACCACATTACCAAGAACACCAGACCACATGATACACCACATTACCAAGAACACCAGACCACACACCAGATTACCAAGAGTACCAGACCACATGATACACTAGATTACCAAGAACACCAGACCACATGATACACCACATTACCAAGAGCACCAGACCACATGATACACCACATTACCAAGAACACCAGACCACACACCAGATTACCAAGAGTACCAGACCACATGATACACTAGATTACCAAGAACACCAGACCACATGATACACCACATTACCAAGAACACCAGACCACACACCAGATTACCAAGAGTACCAGACCACATGATACACTAGATTACCAAGAACACCAGACCACATGATACACCACATTACCAAGAACACCAGACCACACACCAGATTACCAAGAGCACCAGACCACATGATACACCACATTACCAAGAGCACCAGACCACATGATACACCACATTACCAAGATCACATGCCACATGTATGTAAATATAAACAATTACTGTATAATTATAATGAATTCATACCCAACATTTTTGGCTGTATATTTCCTTGCATGTGTCAGAAATATCGCCGTGGCTGCTTCAACACTGTCGTCTTTAATGGTCAAGTTCTCTGCAAGCTAATTTTACTGGCCTTGACTATTGGCATTTGAGAGAGAGAGTGAATGTGAGTGACTCTGAGAGTGAAAGTATGTGTGTGTGTGTTTTATATATAAACGTTGTGAGTATATTCAAATAGCATAATGCTTGTCATTGTATCTCGTATTCCTCTACTAAAGCCTACACTAGTCATAATGGGTTAAAGTGTGTGTAAACATTGTAGGCTAGCCCTTTTAGCCTCAATTGGAACTCCCGAGGAATTGCAGAGTTTTGTAACACAGTAAAAATGTGGATGGGAAGGCTTGCATCTTTGCATCACATACATTTAGTAATCCTGGCGATAAAGCTGCCCAGCACCGGAACCAAATCTTCTATATTGAATTATGTATGAGAAATACCGGTAATTGTAAATAATATATTTATTACCGCGACTACACTAAGGTACATTTATCCAGTGTTAACGTATGTAATCATTATTGAATATACAGTACAGTATATTGACACGATCCCTTGTATAATATACAGTACAGTATATTGACACGATCCCTTGTATAATATACAGTACAGTATATTGACACGATCCCTTGTATAATATACAGTACAGTATATTGACACGATCCCTTGTATAATATACAGTACAGTATATTGACACGATCCCTTGTATAATATACAGTACAGTATATTGACACGATCCCTTGTATAATATACAGTACAGTATATTGACACGATCCCTTGTATAATATACAGTACAGTATATTGACACGATCCCTTGTATAATATACAGTACAGTATATTGACACGATCCCTTGTATAATATACAGTACAGTATATTGACACGATCCCTTGTATAATATACAGTACAGTATATTGACACGATCCCTTGTATAATATACAGTACAGTATATTGACACGATCCCTTGTATAATATACAGTACAGTATATTGACACGATCCCTTGTATAATATACAGTACAGTATATTGACACGATCCCTTGTATAATATACAGTACAGTATATTGACACGATCCCTTGTATAATATACAGTACAGTATATTGACACGATCCCTTGTATGATATACAGTACAGTATATTGACACGATCCCTTGTATAATATACAGTACAGTATATTGACACGATCCCTTGTATAATATACAGTACAGTATATTGACACGATCCCTTGTATAATATACAGTACAGTATATTGACACGATCCCTTGTATAATATACAGTACAGTATATTGACACGATCCCTTGTATAATATACAGTACAGTATATTGACACGATCCCTTGTATAATATACAGTACAGTATATTGACACGATCCCTTGTATAATATACAGTACAGTATATTGACACGATCCCTTGTATAATATACAGTACAGTATATTGACACGATCCCTTGTATAATATACAGTACAGTATATTGACACGATCCCTTGTATAATATACAGTACAGTATATTGACACGATCCCTTGTATAATATACAGTACAGTATATTGACACGATCCCTTGTATAATATACAGTACAGTATATTGACACGATCCCTTGTATAATATACAGTACAGTATATTGACACGATCCCTTGTATAATATACAGTACAGTATATTGACACGATCCCTTGTATAATATACAGTACAGTATATTGACACGATCCCTTGTATAATATACAGTACAGTATATTGACACGATCCCTTGTATAATATACAGTACAGTATATTGACACGATCCCTTGTATAATATACAGTACAGTATATTGACACGATCCCTTGTATAATATACAGTACAGTATATTGACACGATCCCTTGTATAATATACAGTACAGTATATTGACACCATCCCTTGTATAATATACAGTACAGTATATTGACACCATCCCTTGTATAATATACAGTACAGTATATTGACACCATCCCTTGTATAATATACAGTACAGTATATTGACACGATCCCTTGTATAATATACAGTACAGTATATTGACACCATCCCTTGTATAATATACAGTACAGTATATTGACACCGATCCCTTGTATAATATACAGTACAGTATATTGACACCATCCCTTGTATAATATACAGTACAGTATATTGACACCATCCCTTGTATAATATACAGTACAGTATATTGACACCATCCCTTGTATAATATACAGTACAGTATATTGACACCATCCCTTGTATAATATACAGTACAGTATATTGACACCATCCCTTGTATAATATACAGTACAGTATATTGACACGATCCCTTGTATAATATACAGTACAGTATATTGACACGATCCCTTGTATAATATACAGTACAGTATATTGACACGATCCCTTGTATAATATACAGTACAGTATATTGACACCGATCCCTTGTATAATATACAGTACAGTATATTGACACCATCCCTTGTATAATATACAGTACAGTATATTGACACCATCCCTTGTATAATATACAGTACAGTATATTGACACCATCCCTTGTATAATATACAGTACAGTATATTGACACCATCCCTTGTATAAT
>JBAKBP010019124.1:0-45294 GCA_037953745.1 Lithodes maja | reverse complement strand
CACACATATAAACTTATCTCTGTCACCTGTCCTATCTCTCCAGTACAGCCACCCGATCCTCCTAGCCGGCGGCGCTTGTGGCACTTTGGCGCTGCCGACTGGGAGGCTCTTCGGCAGTACTTCTTTGATTTCCCATGGACTGATTTCTGCTTCCATGGCCGGGGACCCTCGGAGAGTGCTGAACGCATTACCGAGGTAATCCTATCGGGCATGGAAGCATACATTCCATTCTCTTTCTCTCAGACTAATGCTAAAAAATCTTGGTTTACTCACGCCTGTTCTACTGCTGTCCGCAATAAGGAGGAAGCATTCAAACGGTACCGACGCCTTAAAACTCAAGACTCTCATTCTTCATATGTTTCTGCCCGGAATCAAGCCAAATCTGTTCTTCGACTTGCCAAACACTCTTTCATCAATAATAAATGCACTGAACTATCCAACTCTAGCTCTTCCCAAGCTTTCTGGCATCTAGCCAAAAACCTCTCCAACAATTTATCTTCCTCGTCTTTCCCTCCCCTTTCCCACTCTGATGGCACAACCATCACTTCTTCCTCTGACAAAGCTAAACTCTTCGCTCAAACTTTTGCTAGAAACTCCACCTTGGATGATTCCGGTGCTATTCCTCCCTCTCCGCCCTCCTCTCTCTTACTTATGCCTAATATCCTAATCTCTTCTAAAGATGTACTTTCTACCCTCTCTGGGCTTAACACTAATAAGGCGTACGGTCCGGACGGTGTTCCTCCTGTTGTTCTCAAAAACTGTGCTTCCGTGCTGACTCCCTGCCTAGGCAAACTCTTTCGTCTCTGTCTATCCTCTAACGTCTTCCCTTCATGCTGGAAGTTTGCTCACATTCAACCTGTCCCAAAGAAGGGTGACCGCTCTCAACCCTCCAACTATCGTCCAATTGCTCTTATCTCTTGTCTTTCTAAAGTTTTTGAAACTATTCTTGCTTCCAAATTTCTTAAGCATTTCTCTTCTCATAATCTGCTCTCAGATCGCCAGTATGGCTTCCTTAAGGGTCGCTCTACTGGTGATCTTCTTTCATATCTTACTAACTCTTGGTCATCCTCCTTTCGGGACTTCGGTGAGACTTTTTCTATTGCACTAGACATATCGAAAGCCTTCGATAGAGTCTGGCATAAATCTTTAATTTCTAAACTACCCTCCTTCGGTTTCTATCCCTCCATCTGTGCCTTTGTCTCTAATTTCCTTTCCGGCCGTTCCATAGCTGCGGTTGTGGACGGCCATTGTTCACTTCCTCACCCTATAAACTCCGGTGTTCCTCAGGGCTCTGTCCTATCTCCTATTCTCTTTCTAATTTTTATAAATGATCTCCTTAACTGTACCTTAATTCCCATCCATTCATACGCAGACGACTCAACCTTACACTACTCCATTAGTTTTTCAGAACGCCCCAGCCAGCAATCCCTCAACGACAAACGTAATGAAGCCATAGAACTCTTAAATTCTGATCTAAATACTATTTCCAATTGGGGCAGAGAAAACCTTGTTAACTTTAATGCTTCCAAAACCCAATTTCTCCATCTATCTACCCGTCAGGATCTCCCAGCGGACTATCCCTTATTCTTCAACAATACAAAAATCAACCCTTCATCTTCTCTCAATATTCTTGGTGTCTCTTTTTCTTCTGCTCTCATTTGGAAGGACCATATTACCAGTCTTGCTAAGGCAGCCTCCCAGAAGCTGGGTGTGCTCAATCGCCTTAGGGGGTTCTTTTCCCCTGCACAGCTTCTTGCTCTGTACAGGGGCATAGTGCGCCCTTGTATTGAGTATTGTTCACATGTGTGGGGAGGTTCCTCTCACACCGCTCTCCTAGACAAAGTTGAAAGGAAGGCCTTTCGTATCATTAACTCCCGTCCACTCACCAACTCTCTGCAATCTCTCTCTCTCCGCCGCAATGTTGCATCTCTCTCGCTATTCTATCGCTACTATAATAATCAGTGTTCCTCAGAGCTATCCCAGTGCATACCACCTCCTTTACGTAGGGCACGTGGTACCCGTCTTGCAACTCAATCCCACCCCTACTCTGTGCAACTCTCCAACCCAAGAGTGAAACGTTACTCTCAAACTTTCTTCTACTCAACATCTGAGCTCTGGAACTCTCTCCCAGAATCAGTCTTTCCCTCTTCCTATGACTTAAATTGCTTCAAACTCCGTGTGTCCAGGCATTTTGGCTCAAACGTCCCTTGATTTTGGCCCTGTCACTCTTTCAACTATGGGGGAGGCACTCGCTATAGGCAGTTATGCCTTTTGCCTCCCTCAATCACATAGAAAAAAAAAAAAAAAAAAAAATATACTATACATAATGCTAACAACAGAAGATGTAGTATATAATTATCACCAAGGAAACAATATCAACAAGATATACATAACACCCCAACCAATAACAACAACAAGGCCAGAACAATCGATATATACTATACATAATGCTAACAACAGAAGATGTAGTATATAATTATCACCAAGGAAACAATATCAACAAGATATACATAACACCCCAACCAATAACAACAACAAGGCCAGAACAATCGATATATACTATACATAATGCTAACAACAGAAGATGTAGTATATAATTATCACCAAGGAAACAATATCAACAAGATATACATAACACCCCAACCAATAACAACAACAAGGCCAGAACAATCGATATATACTATACATAATGCTAACAACAGAAGATGTAGTATATAATTATCACCAAGGAAACAATATCAACAAGATATACATAACACCCCAACCAATAACAACATCAAGGCCAGAACAATTGATATATACTATACATAATGCTAACAACAGAAGATGTAGTATATAATTATCGCCAAGGAAACAATATCAACAAGATATACACAACACCCCAACCAAAAACAACAACAAGGCCAGAACAATCGATATATACTATACATAATGCTAACAACAGAAGATGTAGTATATAATTATCGCCAAGGAAACAATATCAACAAGATATACACAACACCCCAACCAAAAACAACAACAAGGCCAGAACAATCGATATATACTATACATAATGCTAACAACAGAAGATGTAGTATATAATTATCACCAAGGAAACAATATCAACAAGATATACACAACACCCCAACCAATAACAACAACAAGGCCAGAACAATCGATATATACTATACATAATGCTAACAACAGAAGATGTAGTATATAATTATCACCAAGGAAACAATATCAACAAGATATACATAACACCCCAACCAATAACAACAACAAGGCCAGAACAATCGATATATACTATACATAATGCTAACAACAGAAGATGTAGTATATAATTATCACCAAGGAAACGATATCAACAAGATATACATAACACCCCAACCAATAACAACAACAAGGCCAGAACAATCGATATATACTATACATAATGCTAACAACAGAAGATGTAGTATATAATTATCACCAAGGAAACAATATCAACAATATATACATAACACCCCAACCAATAACAACAACAAGGCCAGAACAATCGATATATACTATACATAATGCTAACAACAGAAGATGTAGTATATAATTATCACCAAGGAAACAATATCAACAAGATATACATAACACCCCAACCAATAACAACAACAAGGCCAGAACAATCGATATATACTATACATAATGCTAACAACAGAAGATGTAGTATATAATTATCACCAAGGAAACAATATCAACAAGATATACATAACACCCCAACCAATAACAACAACAAGGCCAGAACAATCGATATATACTATACATAATGCTAACAACAGAAGATGTAGTATATAATTATCACCAAGGAAACAATATCAACAAGATATACATAACACCCCAACCAATAACAACAACAAGGCCAGAACAATCGATATATACTATACATAATGCTAACAACAGAAGATGTAGTATATAATTATCACCAAGGAAACAATATCAACAAGATATACATAACACCCCAACCAATAACAACAACAAGGCCAGAACAATCGATATATACTATACATAATGCTAACAACAGAAGATGTAGTATATAATTATCACCAAGGAAACAATATCAACAAGATATACATAACACCCCAACCAATAACAACAACAAGGCCAGAACAATCGATATATACTATACATAATGCTAACAACAGAAGATGTAGTATATAATTATCACCAAGGAAACAATATCAACAAGATATACATAACACCCCAACCAATAACAACAACAAGGCCAGAACAATCGATATATACTATACATAATGCTAACAACAGAAGATGTAGTATATAATTATCACCAAGGAAACAATATCAACAAGATATACATAACACCCCAACCAATAACAACAACATGGCCAGAACAATCGATATATACTATACATAATGCTAACAACAGAAGATGTAGTATATAATTATCACCAAGGAAACAATATCAACAAGATATACACAACACCCCAACCAATAACAACAACAAGGCCAGAACAATCGATATATACTATACATAATGCTAACAACAGAAGATGTAGTATATAATTATCACCAAGGAAACAATATCAACAAGATATACATAACACCCCAACCAATAACAACAACAAGGCCAGAACAATCGATATATACTATACATAATGCTAACAACAGAAGATGTAGTATATAATTATCACCAAGGAAACAATATCAACAAGATATACATAACACCCCAACCAATAACATCAACAAGGCCAGAACAATCGATATATACTATACATAATGCTAACAACAGAAGATGTAGTATATAATTATCACCAAGGAAACAATATCAACAAGATATACACAACACCCCAACCAATAACAACAACAACGCCAGAACAATCGATATATACTATATATAATGCTAACAACAGAAGATGTAGTATATAATTATCACCAAGGAAACAATATCAACAAGATATACATAACACCCCAACCAATAACAACAACAAGGCCAGAACAATCGATATATACTATATATAATGCTAACAACAGAAGATGTAGTATATAATTATCACCAAGGAAACAATATCAACAAGATATACACAACACCCCAACCAATAACAACAACAAGGCCAGAACAATCGATATATACTATACATAATGCTAACAACAGAAGATGTAGTATATAATTATCACCAAGGAAACAATATCAACAAGATATACATAACACCCCAACCAATAACAACAACAAGGCCAGAACAATCGATATATACTATACATAATGCTAACAACAGAAGATGTAGTATATAATTATCACCAAGGAAACAATATCAACCAGATATACATAACACCCCAACCAATAACAACAAGGCCAGAACAATCGATATTGTTACGACCGGGCACTCGGGTACACTAGGGCTCTTACACAGGACTCGAGTATGGCTCGCTGCCACAACGGAAACACACGATCCCAACCCCAGAGTACTGCCAGCCGAACAAAAAACGCCACTACCCTCCAGAGTTCTATCTGCTATAACGGGGTATACAAGAACTCGGTACTAGCGTTTCACACAACAGACTAATAACAAGACGGGAGTTATCTAGTCTGGTCAACAATCAAACAAAGAAGAAAGTACTACAACACTAAAGAATAGTGTTGGCCGAAGCCGAAGTAATCCACCCTTGACTAAGAACTTAAGAAGTCCTCCACCCTCTACTTCGGATCGGCACTATTACGTTACGTTAAACAATAGTCCTCGAGCATCAAGCAAGGAATCTTCTGATAAAGTTAGATGCTTCTCGAATACTCGTAAGAAGTAAGTATCGGATTTTGAACAGCAATTCAATAAGTAACACACTGGCAATTAACTAATATTAAAGGCTTTAAATTGACATAAGAAGAATTATAAGAATAAACAATAGTAAATGGCAAACATTAAGAAGAAGTACTCCGACAAGGCACTGACAATAGCCTACTAGGATTTTGCTCGTGGGCCACTAATCTCTAAAGTAGCTAAGCGTGCCACACATGAAATCAATAGTGCATAAACAATAACATACATAAGGAGAAGCTTCAATACTATGCTGTATCTGCTGGTCGAGCAAAGTCTAGCTGGGATATCTAAGGTTAGGAAACAATGGCTGAGCAAGCGGCTCGTAGCCTAGCGAGGTCCTTAAGACTGTGCGGCCAAATTACGTTAATTGACGGGATGCTCTCTTGAGAGATCCAGATCACTAGTATCTGGTTCTCTCCTGGCGATCCTCTCAAAGTCAAGCAAACGAGATAGCACAGTGTTGGGTGGCAGAGGCAAAAGCCCTCACTCGCAACACAGTGCTAAACTCTCAAGGTACACAGTCAGAAAGACCACCTAGGCTTCCCACGTCTCCGTTGCAATTGTACCGGTTCAACCAAAACCTAGTACTCATAGGAAATCACAACTCCCGAAACCTTATCCCAGTCTAGCATTACCTAAACCAGCAGAAAACAGGAACATGGATAATCGTACACAGGGAAATGCATATACGAGTGCAACAAACATCAATCAATCCTATTCTAGTTATCCCTTCCAAAATAGGCTATCTAATAGGCATATATCTCGTGAGAACTCAAGCGATAATACTTTGGCTGACTAAATCTGCACCAAAGGGATCATGGGTTAAAAAGGGACGAGAAGAGAAGAAGATAGGCTGTTCAGAGAGTAGAGAAAGTTCACATCAGTCGGAAGAATATGGATAGTTGCAAGGGATATGAGAAGTCGCTCTGCCTGATGAGTTCTAAAGAATTGTGGCGAGGACCTCTCCTTTTTATACTCGGCCCTCTAGCGGCATATCGCAAACTACTAAGGACCGCCCACTGACAATCATTACGTCATATTCTCTCTCAATCTGGGATCGACAAAGGATTTCCCACGCGCTTGAGGAGGGAGGAGGGAGGAGGGAGGAGGGAGGGAGGCCTACCTACCTCGTGGCGCGCTCACTGGCCGTCGTTACATAACTCTCTCTCTTCTCCTCATTATATATAAGTCCCACACACAATACTTATATCTAATGATATAAAATAGAACTCGTTGACTTAGAAGAAAACAAAATACATAATTATAATACTTATAGTACAACGGCTCACATAAACTGAGTTAGGAAACTCTACACGGACTACAGCCAAAGTTCCTGCCCTGACGATCCTAGCGAGAGTGGGGTCTGACTGAGCGTTCTGTACAGCATGCTCATACTCGGCATGCGTCACACCTCCCCCAAGATTTTACTTGCTCAACCCTGAGCTAAAATCTGACACGCAGAACCTCATCAAACCCCTCACACCCAGCGACCGCATGGCACTAAAACAACGCTGAGTTTATCACTAAAACACATCTTATAAAAAAAAAATTCACATTTCATAACTCCTCCCAACAATAGCAAAAGACATAATATCATGCTCCCAGAGCGAGCTTACAGCAGCTCAGCCGTTTGATAGTTCGTGGACTACTCAAACTCTATAGGCTATGACAAACTTATACAATTATCTATATTAAAAGAAAGAGTTTTTTTATGATTTTTATATTTTAATATGTTTTTTCCGGCTGCACTATAAGGGCAGCCTATTTTTTCTTCTATACCAAACGCTCAACTCCTGCTTTACGACCCAATACGCTGGGCTACAACCGCGAGCCAACAAGCACCAAGCGCAAAATACTACTCAAACTAAAGCAGGAGGCTACCCGTGTGTCAATCTCTCCGGGATCATACACCTGTGATAGCCTACGACTGATCATCTACCCTCGATAAACAATCCGCGATCACATTGTCACATCCCGCAATATGACGGATGTCCAGGTTATACTCCTGCAACATCAAAGACCACCTGGTCAGTCTCATATTGCGATTGTGAAATTGATTTAGGAATCTCAAAGGGTGATGATCAGTGTAGATAACCACGACTGGGCCATAGGCTGGAACATACACCTCGAAGTGCCTGAGCGACAGCACAATCGCCAGTAATTCCTTTTCTATTGTAGAATAGTTCTTTTGTGCAGCATTGAACTTCTTAGAAAAGAAACTTACTGGGTGTTCCACACCTTCATTGTCTGTCTGTAGCAAGACGGCACCAGCCCCTACACCACTAGCATCTGTTGCCAGCTGAAAAGGCCTGTTAAAGTCTGGGGCCCTGAGTATCGGGTGAGTACACAGCAAATGCTTCACCAAATTAAAAGCCTTTTCACACTCAGGCGCCCACAAAAACTTTTTGTCTTTAGATAACAAATCTGTGAGAGGTGCCAACACCGTGGAGTAACCTTTTATAAAGCGTCTGTAGTAGCCTATCATACCCAAGAATCTCATAATCTGCTTCTTGGTGGTTGGGTGCGGAAATTTATTGATAGCCTGTACCTTGTTCTGAGGAGGGCACACCTGTCCCCTTCCCACTACAAACCCAAGGTACTGCACAGTGGCTTTTACGAAGTCACACTTTGCCAAATTTACTACCAGACCTGCTTCACTAAGTTTCCGGAACAAGGTCTCCAGGTGCTCACAATGGCTCTCAAAGTCGTCATCATAAATGATTACATCGTCCAAGTATACGGTGCAATTTGGAATGTCCTTGACAATTTCATTCATCAGGTTCTGAAACGTTGCTGGTGCATTCTTAAGTCCGTAGGGCATAACATTACACCGGTAAGTACTCCCGTCCACCACAAAACCACATACCTCTTTAGCACGCTCGGACAAAGGTACTTGCCAGTAACCTTTTACTAAATCTACTTTAGACAAAAACCGAGCATTACCAATTTTATCAACACTATCATCAACCCGAGGAAGAGGATATGGGTTAGTTGGAGTCAAACCGTTTAGCCTACGGAAATCAATACAGAAGCGTACCTTGCCATCTGGCTTAGGCTGCAGTGTTACGGGGGAAGTCCATTTAACGGTGCCTTTCTCTATCAACCCTCTACCGAGCATATACTCCAACTCATCCCTCAGAGCGGGTAGTTTTATGGGGGGCACACGGTACGGGATTGACTTAAAGGGTAGATGGTCCCCCACGTCAACATCATGCATAGCCTGAGTAGTGAGGCCTGGGTGTTCAGCAAATACAGTGGGGTATGAACCGAGCAACTGACGGATAGCTTCAAACTGCGGCTCAGGCAAATGAGCTATAGCCTCGTCAGCCCTTAGGCTCGAGTTCCCCGCCCACTGATCCGCTGAAACATGGTGATCCCAGCTATCCTCCTCTGAAGCTTGACTGTCCCCCTCTCCTTCTCCACCACGGCCGCAACAAGCCAACACAGGGACAGTGAGAGGCTCAGAGGGGCGCCTCACATACTCTTTTATCAGGTTCACGTGACATAACTGGTTCTTTTTCCTCCGGTCTGGAGTGGCAACAAGGTAATCTAGGTCCGAAATTTTCTCCACAATTTTATAGGGTCCAGTATACTTCGCAGACAAGGGGTTACCAACCAAAGGCAACAAAATGAATACCTCTTGTCCTACAATGAACTTCCGGAGCTTCACTTTGCGATCATACCTGTCCTTCATTAAAGCTTGTGATCCTGTTAAATTCCGACCTGCCATCTCCAGACTCTTAAGCATGCGCTCACGGCTTTCAAACACATACTTTAACAAGGAACAAGGCTGCACAGTTCCTTCCCAAATTTCCCGCAGCATATTAAGGGGGCCCCTGACGCGGTGTCCAAAAATCAGCTCGTTTGGACTAAATCCCAGGCTCTCACCAGGCACTTCCCGAGCAGCAAACAGTACATACGGCAATCCAAGATCCCAATCTCTTCCGTTGTCAGCACAATAACACCTGAGCATGCTTTTAAGGGTGGCATGCCACCGCTCAAGCACCCCTTGGCTCTCAGGGTGATACGCTGACGATACCACCGCCCGTATCCCATGCTGTTGCATTGTTTGCTTAAAGAGATTGGAGGTGAAATTGGACCCCTGGTCAGACTGAATCTCCTCCGGGTACCCGTACCTTGAAAAGTACCACAACAAGTTACTGACTACCGTCTTAGCCATGCCGTTTTTCATGGGGTATGCATCGGGGTATCTAGTGGCAACATCCATGATGGTTAACAAAAATTTATTACCAGCCTTTGTGGGAGGGAGTGGACCAACCATGTCAACAACAATCTTACTAAAAGGTGGCCCAATTACAGGAATAGGGTGCAACGGAGCTTTAGGAATAACTTGGTTTGGTTTCCCGACCCGTTGACAAATATCACATGAGTTTATCCATGACTGCACATGAGACTTCATCCCCGGCCACCAAAACAACTTCCCCAAAGCCGCCACCGTTTTTCTTACCCCCAAATGTCCTGCCAGCGGTGTGTCATGCGCCAAACTCAGTAGGCTATCCCTGCACTCCCGCGGCACCACCAACTGGTCCACTACTCCGGACCCCTTTTTCCAGCTACGGTTAGGGTCTTGAAAACGCCGATAGAGGATGCCATCTAAATAAAAAAAATCTCCCGGCTGTGCATCACCGTCCTCGTCGAGCTCCACAGCTCCATTAGCACACGTTTGGAGCTCAGGGTCCTCCAGCTGCAACCGACGTATATCTGAGGGTGCCAAGCGATCTAACTGCTCCCGGAGCAATGCATGACCCTCCCCGATACTGGGCTGCTCCCTCTGTCTCTCTCGATGTTCATAACGTTGCTGTCGTGGAGACTCGTCATGCCCAGCCTCGTCACTCTCGATGACAGGCCCAGGGGCTACTCCAGAACTAAGTAATGGTGCTAATACTGAATCACCCAGGAGAGCCGCCGAGTCAAAACTCTTAAAACCAACTCCAGCTTTAGCCTCCTCCTGTTGATCGTTCCTCTGCTGGTCTGAAGACGGAGGACTAGGCTGTGACACTTTAGCTGCCCGAGCTCGGGTGACAGCACACGCCATGGGTTGTGCCTGGCACCGCTCGACCCACTCTCGCTCTTCCCTACTCACGTCGGCCGGCCTCTCAGCAACGACTAAGGGTAGAACCTCAGAAGCGGGCATTGCAAAGTCGTTGCCGAGAAGAAGGTCGACGCCCTCCACTGGCAGTTTCTCCACAATCCCAACATCCAATTCACGTGCCACACCATCCACCTCCAACTCCAACCGCACCAGCGGGTATGACCGAGTTGCATTAATACCCTGCACCACTACCACCCGAGCCGCATTTATAGGGTAGCCAGTCAAGTTTTTCATCAAAGTCTGGGAAGCACCTGTATCACGCAAGACCTCTACTCCATGCTTGCGCCCCGCCCACATCACGCAACCCCGTCCTCTATGGTCGCAAAAAACATCCTGAGCAGGGTTCGAGCCTCCCAGGTGCTTCTGCACTGGCTGTGCCTCAGCCTCTGACGAACTGCCCCGGGCAAACTCAGAAGACTTCAGAGACACACCAATGTTGCAGGCCAAAGACACAGCTGCTGTAGGTGGTTTGCTAGGACAGACTCTTGCAAAGTGCCCCTTTTTATGACATTGATAACACTCTAACTCCCCTTTGGGCTTCCCTTGGTACTGGGAAGGGCCCGGCCCCTTCTTAAATGGGACGGTGCTAGTCTTGTGGTCAGTCTTGGTATCGTAACTCTTGTACTTGTTTGCATAAGATATATTACTAACTCGGGGGGGTGGGGCGTCACGCCCCTTGTTACCTGCCTCACTACGCTGGGCAGACCCGCACCCACGAATTAATGATAGCCGGAGGTCAGCCATCTCAGCTGCCTCCTGTAGAGTTTTTGGATTCTTTTCTTTAATAGTTAAAGTCATTTCTGCACCTGTACACTTATAAAACTGCTCGAGCAGAAACAGCTCAGTCAACTGTTCGGCCGTCTCAGCTTTCTCAGAACGTGTCCAGTTTGTAAGTGCATCTTTTAAGTCCCGGGCATGTTCAAGAAAGGTCGCCTCCCTAGTCTTTGTAACACCCCGAAACTTCAATCGATATGTTTCTGGTTGCAACTCGTATGCCCGTAGGACAGCTCTCTTCAATTCTGGGTAGTCAATGCAAGACTCTAAAGGTAGTGCATCATAAGCCTTCAGACCCTTACCCGTAAGTCTTGAGGAGACTAGAGCTGCCCACTTCTCTTCAGGCCAATTATGCTCCCTACACTTCTTCTCAAAACGATTAAAAAATTCTGTGACTTCAGTTTCACTAAATGCCGGCACCAATTTGACTAAGTGAGACAAGGACTGTTCTCTTACTTGGCCCTCACGGCCCATCCGAGTCCCTGTCGACTCTGCACGAGTCTTATCTAAATCTATTTGAGCACAATATTTCTCTGAGTCGTATCTAAGCTCAGCCTCGTGTCTCCTGGTCTCATCCTCGTGCCTCCTGGTCTCATCCTCGTGCCTCCTAATCTCAGCCTCAATCTCCTTCTCATGCCTCCTAGACTCAATCTCATGCTTCTTCGTCTCAATCTTAGCCATCTCAAGTTTAAATATCATATCTGGAGACAGGCAGGAAGAGGGAGCTGCCACTACTGAAGGAGGGGGGGCAAGAACTGGGGAACCACCATACGCGCCGCCCGAGGGCACTCCAATCTTCCAATTCTCATCCCTCTGTGGGAGAGTGCTAACCTCCGGCAACTGAGTGGACGGCACTGTGGGAGTCGAGTGAGAGGGGATCTGGGGAGGAACCCCCCCAAACGCCCTCTCCTCCGAAACCCCATGCCGCCCACGCAACACCCAGGAAATCAGCTCCCCCTTGGACATCCCTACTACCTTGGATCTGCCCAAAACCTTGGCTATCAGGTGCAAGCCATAAATATCCACCCCAGTCAGCCTCCCCTCCGTCACATGGTACTGCTTACTCACAAAAAGTCTAGCATCCTCCTCACTAGTTACTAACGGCACCTCCTCAAATGGCATCTCTCGCTCCTCGTCAGTACCAGGGCACGACATACTGAAGTCCACAAAAAAATTCTCGAGACAAAAGTGTTAAACTTCCTTATGCAAGCACTAATTACTAAATTAACTGGAGTCTCTTAAATGCTCTACTAATTGCCCTACAAAAAAAAATATTCTTCAATATGCACGCTAAAGTACAAACAAACAAATGTTGTACAACTCTGCAAAAATTTATACTGTTCACAAAATCCTAAGCAAGGTCGCCATTTGTTACGACCGGGCACTCGGGTACACTAGGGCTCTTACACAGGACTCGAGTATGGCTCGCTGCCACAACGGAAACACACGATCCCAACCCCAGAGTACTGCCAGCCGAACAAAAAACGCCACTACCCTCCAGAGTTCTATCTGCTATAACGGGGTATACAAGAACTCGGTACTAGCGTTTCACACAACAGACTAATAACAAGACGGGAGTTATCTAGTCTGGTCAACAATCAAACAAAGAAGAAAGTACTACAACACTAAAGAATAGTGTTGGCCGAAGCCGAAGTAATCCACCCTTGACTAAGAACTTAAGAAGTCCTCCACCCTCTACTTCGGATCGGCACTATTACGTTATGTTAAACAATAGTCCTCGAGCATCAAGCAAGGAATCTTCTGATAAAGTTAGATGCTTCTCGAATACTCGTAAGAAGTAAGTATCGGATTTTGAACAGTAATTCAATAAGTAACACACTGGCAATTAAAGGCTTTAAGTTGACATAAGAAGAATTATAAGAATAAACAATAGTAAATGGCAAACATTAAGAAGAAGTACTCCGACAATGCATTGACAATAGCCTACTAGGATTGTGCTCGTGGGCCACTAATCTCTAAAGTAGCTAAGCGTGCCACACATGAAATCAATAGTGCATAAACAATAACATACATAAGGAGAAGCTTCAATACTATGCTGTATCTGCTGGTCGAGCAAAGTCTAGCTGGGATATCTAAGGTTAGGAAACAATGGCTGAGCAAGCGGCTCGTAGCCTAGCGAGGTCCTTAAGACTGTGCGGCCAAATTACGTTAATTGACGGGATGCTCTCTTGAGAGATCCAGATCACTAGTATCTGGTTCTCTCCTGGCGATCCTCTCAAAGTCAAGCAAACGAGATAGCACAGTGTTGGGTGGCAGAGGCAAAAGCCCTCACTCGCAACACAGTGCTAAACTCTCAAGGTACACAGTCAGAAAGACCACCTAGGCTTCCCACGTCTCCGTTGCAATTGTACCGGTTCAACCAAAACCTAGTACTCATAGGAAATCACAACTCCCGAAACCTTATCCCAGTCTAGCATTACCTAAACCAGCAGAAAACAGGAACATGGATAATCGTACACAGGGAAATGCATATACGAGTGCAACAAACATCAATCAATCCTATTCTAGTTATCCCTTCCAAAATAGGCTATCTAACAGGCATATATCTCGTGAGAACTCAAGCGATAATACTTTGGCTGACTAAATCTGCACCAAAGGGATCATGGGTTAAAAAGGGACGAGAAGAGAAGAAGATAGGCTGTTCAGAGAGTAGAGAAAGTTCACATCAGTCGGAAGAATATGGATAGTTGCAAGGGATATGAGAAGTCGCTCTGCCTGATGAGTTCTAAAGAATTGTGGCGAGGACCTCTCCTTTTTATACTCGGCCCTCTAGCGGCATATCGCAAACTACTAAGGACCGCCCACTGACAATCATTACGTCATATTCTCTCTCAATCTGGGATCGACAAAGGATTTCCCACGCGCTTGAGGAGGGAGGAGGGAGGAGGGAGGAGGGAGGGAGGCCTACCTACCTCGTGGCGCGCTCACTGGCCGTCGTTACATAACTCTCTCTCTACTCATCATTATATATAAGTCCCACACACAATACTTATATGTAATGATATAAAATAGAACTCGTTGACTTAGAAGAAAACAAAATACATAATTATAATACTTATAGTACAACGGCTCACATAAACTGAGTTAGGAAACTCTACACGGACTACAGCCAAAGTTCCTGCCCTGACGATCCTAGCGAGAGTGGGGTCTGACTGAGCGTTCTGTACAGCATGCTCATACTCGGCACGCGTCACACAGACTAATAGGAAGATTAAGGGAGAGAGAAAGGGGAGAGTAAGGAGGAGACGAAGAAGGGAGACTAGTGAGCCAGACTGGGTGGGCAAGAAAGAGGGAAGGGAAGGAGGTGGGTAAAGGTAAGGGAGCCCATCTCGCTTTGTTTTCTCTTTCTTTCCCTCTCTCTTTGGCTTGTATCCAATCGGCCCCATTCAGCCTACTGTTTTCAGATGTTTACCCCCATCCAGGTGTCAATATTTTCCTGGCGAGCGGTAGCGAGCCAGCATATATATATTTTTTGTTTTGACAGCAAGCTAAATTTGTACATTTTTCGATAGAAAAATTTCTCCGGCGAAGCCGGATTTCTCCATACAATGCTGGCTCGCTATCGCTCGCCAGGAAAAAATCGACACCTGGATGGGAATAAACGTCTTAAAACAGATGGCTGAATGGGGCCGAATGGATACAAGCCAGGGAAAGAGAGAAACGGAGAGAAAGATAAAAAAAAAAACCGGTGAAGAAGAGAAAGCCTGAACGAATGAACCTGGAGTGGGCTGCAGTTCATACCCGGCGATAATTTACAGGGGGAAGGGAAGGAAAAGAAAGAGGAAATGGGAAAGGGAAGTGATTGGGGATAAGAAAGGAAACAATCGGGGAGTCGGAAATGAGAGGTGGAAGTGAATGAATAGAGTGGAAATGTGAGAAAGGGTAATCATATGAACCTTGAGTGAACTGCAGGTCATATTCTGCAATAATCTACATTGCTCGAATTTGGAGAGGAAATTAGAGAGGAGCCGAAGAGAAAATAGGAAGGGAAAGGAAGCTAATAGAAAAGGGAGGTGGAGAGAAAGGGATATATGAAAAGAAGAGGGAAGATAATGTAATAGAAAGGGAAGGAGGATTGGATGGGCTCGAAATATGAACAAGAAACATTGAGAAGGAGCCGGAAATGATACAGAAGAATGCTAATCGAGAAAAGACGTAAAGAGGAAATATCAGGCGAGCTTGGGGTGGTTTCATACTCTACGATGGTGTGCATGGGGTGGGTGGAGAACAGGGAAAAGGGGTGAAGGCTACTGAGGGGAGGGGGAACGAGATGGGGAGATGAAAGGAGAAGACAACGAAGGGAAGGGGAAAAGTAAAGGAGGGAGAGCGGTAGAGAATGAAGTTAATGAAAAAAATAACTAGAGAAATGAACTTAATTTCATCTACCCAAGGATACTATGCAGGAGGGAAGGGTATATATGGGAGAGGGATGTTTAAAGGAGGTTGCCGGGAGGAGGATCAAAGGGGAGAGAGAGTATTGGAAAGATACTGTCGATAATGGGGGATGTGGGGAAAAGTTGAAAAATTGGTGGTGGTGGAGTAAGATATGAAAGGGTTGAGGAAAGAATGTGAGAACAGTACGGGAAACGAAAACAAGGGGAATGAATATACAAATAATACAACAGGACACAAACACGTGAATGCCAGAAACGAAGCTCAGACCTAGCTATAGTGTGCAATGTTTTTTTTTCTTTTTCTATATTCCAACTTACTTCCTCTCGGGCATAGGCTGAGAGCCTTAACATTCACCGCTTTACAATGAACAGTGAAGCCCGTGAGGTCTTGTTCCAGTCTAGGGAGTGAGAGATGTGAAGCACGTAGAGTACAACGAGCACCTGCCATCTTGCCTTCACATGAGGCACGGTGCTCACTCATGGCCCGAAACGACCCCATCTCTGAAGCCACCTCGTTCCCGTGCTTCACTGTCTCACCCCCCTACACTCGGACTCTCACACTTACACACACACAACGCCACCTGACGCTTAAGGGGGGTCACTGGCTTTTTTTTAAATTTCTCTCATTTTCTCTCTTTCCCTGGCTTGTATCCATTCGGCCCCATTCAGCCGACTGTTTTAAGACGTTTGTCCCCATCCAGGTGTCGATATCTTCCTGGCGAGCGATAGCGAGCCAGCATTGTATGGAGAATTTCGGCTTCGCCGGAGAAATTTGTCTATCGAAAAATGTACAAATTTAGCTTGCTGTCAAAACAATAATATATATATATGCTGGCTCGCTACCGCTCGCCAGGAAAATATTGACACCTGGATGGGGGTAAACGTCTTAAAACAGTAGACTGAATGGGGCCAAATGGATACAAGCCAAAGAGAGAGAGAGAGAGAGAGAAAGAGAAAAAAAGCGAGGTGTGGTCCCTTAACCGGAAGAGAGAATGCCAGAGGAAAGTGGTAGGGAAATGGAGAGAGAAATTGGAAAGGCAGGAGTGAGTGTGGGTGTGGGGGTGTGTGGGGGGGGGGGGTAGTAGGGTCAGAAAGGTAGGCAAATTACGGAGGTGAAAGGTGAAGAATGTGCGAAAGGGAGGATTGGGAATGGGGGTGGGGGTGTTGGTAGAGAGGAGGATATGGGAAAGGAAGGATTGGAAAAGGGTGGGGAGGGAATGTGGATATGGGAAAGAGAGGATTGGGGGAGTATAGGAGGGGTGTATGGTAGCTGAACAGGAATATAACAGTGTTGGATTATGAAGAGGATATGGGCGACGAATGTAAGGAGAAGAAGGACATGGATTTATAAGAAAAATGCTAGCAGGGTTATAAGGGAGAGTAAGAAATGAACCTGGAGTGAGCTGTACTTCACACCTTGCAATAATGTGCAGAGGTATACTGGGGAGGGGAAAGGGGAAGAGAAGACACATTCTAATATTCTATGACTACTTTACGTGATTTTCAATTATTAACATATGAATACTTTATATTCGATAATGAGTATCTAATAACACTAACTTATATATAATACATGTATACATGTTATCTGCTCAACAGGTGGCGTTGTGTGTGTGTAAGTGTGAGAGTCCGAGTGTAGAGGGTGAGACAGTGAAGCACGGGAACGAGATGGCTTCAGAGATGGGGTCGTTTCGGGCCATGAGTGAGCACCGTGCCTCATGTGAAGGCAAGATGGCAGGTGCTCGTTGTACTCTACGTGCTTCACATGTCTCACTCCCTAGACTGGAACAAGACCTCACGGGCTTCACTGTTCATTGTAAAGCGGTGAATGTTAAGGCTCTCAGCCTATGCCCGAGAGGAAGTAAGTTGGAATATAGAAAAAAAAAAAAAAAAAAAAAAAAAAAAAAAAACATACTCGTACATGACACCAGCATAACTGCTCGGTAAAGACAAGGTAATTGTTGTGTGAAAATAGTCGAAAGTTCCTCCCATTATACTAGGAGTCGCATTATTTCAAAGGCCCATACTTTTAACATAGAACAATATGTTCTCCTTCCTCCATTGAAAATATGTTCTCCTCTTCCTCCATTGAAAATATGTTCTCCTCTTCCTCCATTGAAAATATGTTCTCCTCTTCCTCCATTGAAAATATGTTCTCCTCTTCCTCCATTGAAAATATGTTCTCCTCTTCCTCCATTGAAAATATGTTCTCTTCCTCCATTGAAAATATGTTCTCCTCTTCCTCCATTGAAAATAACACAGTGGAGGAGACAGTAAGCTCTTTCCCAGTACTTAAGGGAGCTCACTTCGCTTTTGTTCTCTTGCTCTCCCTCTCTCTTTGGCTTGTATCCATTCGGCCCCATTCAGCCTACTGTTTGAAGACGTTTACCCCCATCTAGGTGTCAATATTTTCCTGGCGAGCGGTAGCGAGCCAGCATAGCCTATATATATATTTTTTTTTTTTTTTTTGACAGCAAGCAAAATTTGTACATTTTTCGATAGAAAAATTTCTCCGGCGAAGCCGGATTTCTCCATACAATGATGCGCTACCGCTTGCCAGGAAAAATCGACACCTGGATGGGGATAAACGTCTTAAAACAGTTGGCTGAATGGGGCCGAATGGATACAAGCCAGGGAAAGAGAGAAAGATAAAAAAAAAAACTGTGACCCTCTTAAGGGCTATTGTCCTAATTAATGGGTAGGGGCTTCACTCCTGCCATCATTGAAAATAGCACAAGGAAGGGGAATCCGAGTCCTTTTCACAGCGCATAAAAGCCATAGTCTTGGCCCTTATAATTACAATGCCGTCTTTCTTTCTTTATTCAGATTATCATTATTAGATAATTTTAAATAGTTTAGCATAAATCTAAGAGTCAGAAGGCAAATTAAGATCAGTTTTACCTCCTTTAATCCAACAAGATTTTCCTATGCTGAACAAAATAATCTACCGGTACTATTAACCGTTTCAGAATTATGATGCGCGTTTTGGCATTATATTTGAGCTATCATTAGACGACTTTTTTCAGCTTAGGAAGAAAGTTAATCAAGATAGTTTTTACCTATTTGATTCCTTGACATCCGACCTCAATTGCATAACATCGTGTAATGATAACCAGAATAAGCTGTCAAACCGCATCGTAATCCTCAAAAGGTTAACAATATGGTGGAAATGAAGTTATCTATATTATAAGGGCTATATATTATAATTGGTCACACTCACCCCTTCCTTACTCTATGTTTATATACACGCTAATAAATATGGGCTTGAAAGGGATATTTAAAGTGTCCATAATGATATATCTTTACTAAATAGTTATATTGGCACTATTATACCCGTTAAATATTGACAGTAATATGCCTGTTTAATATTGGTGGCAATATACCTGTTTAATATTGGTAGTAATATACCCGTTTATTATTGGTGGTAATATACCCGTTTAACCCTTTCACGTTTTTATGACGCAAAGGTTGCCAGATTAACAATAATAAATAGAGTTCTCTCACTCTTATAATTACCTCTCCAAAATTAGTTTTCTGCCCACAGCTAACTCAAAGACAACTGCAGAGGTTGAAGTAACTAAACTAAAGGTTTCTAAATACCCCTGATGGTAACAAAGGCTTTAAAGTATCCCTAATAGGCTCAAAATTGCGTCAAGAACGTGAGAGGGTTAATATTGGTGGTAATATACCCGTTTATTATTGGTGGTAATATACCCGTTTAATATTGGTGGTAATATACCCGTTTAATATTGGTGGTAATATACCCGTTTAATATTGGTGGTAATATACCCGTTTAATATTGGTGGTAATATACCCGTTTAATATTGGTGGTAATATACCCGTTTAATATTGGTGGTAATATACCCGTTTAATATTGGTGGTAATATACCCGTTTAATATTGTTAGTAATATACCCGTTTATTATTGGTGGTAATATACCCGTTTAATATTGGTGGTAATATACCCGTTTAATATTGTTAGTAATATTCCCGTTTAATATTGGTGGTAATATACCCGTTTAATATTGTTAGTAATATTCCCGTTTAATATTGGTGGTAATATACCTGTTTAATATTGTTAGTAATATTCCCGTTTAATATTGGTGGTAATATACCCGTTTAATATTGTTAGTAATATTCCCGTTTAATATTGGTGGTAATATACCTGTTTAATATTGGTAGGCCTAGTAATATGCCCGTTAAATTTTAGCATACAAAGGTATATTACTGTCAATATAGCCAATTATGTTCTATGCTTTTAAGATACCTTTCTATTTTATATACAGTGCATGGAAATGAACCCCTATTTGATCCGAGAGCGTTCTTTTTTTAACTTCTGCAAACACTATATACACTCTAAATAAAAGATACCCCCCCCCCCAAAAAAAAAGGGATAAAATAAAATAAGAAAATAAAAAACTGGATTAGGGGGAGGAGGGGTGTGTGTGTAAGGGGGGGAGGGTGGGGTATATGAGGGTGTGATGGAGGTGAGGTGTGTGTGTGGGGGGGGGGGGATATGGTGTGTGTGCTTTAGCTTTAGATTGGGGACCCGCAGAGGGCTGCTCACGGGCAGCATGATATGCGGGGGTTGTGCGGGGAGTTAAGGGGCTAATGGGAAGGATGAGGATAAGGAGAAAATGTTTGGTAATCCAAGTTTTCAAACTATCAAGAGTGGGACTATATGAGATTGAAGGTGATTCCACTCTTGGATGCTGCGGGGAAAAAATGAGTACCCAAATGTCGGTGCTTGCCTGGTATGTATGGTATTTTCGGTTGTGGCTGCCTCTTGTGGATCGTATGTTTGTAGGGTGTAAATTCAGTATGTGTCTATGTCTATTAGATTGTTTGATATTTTGTATAGCATTTGTTGTATGTGTATTTGTCTTCTTGTTGCAAGTGTTGTTTAAGCAAAGTGACCGATGTAGTGTGTCTGTAATCACGTCTGATCCATCTTGCCGCGTTATTTATATGTATGTGTGCGCGCTTCTGTGTTAGTATGAGGGAGATGGAGAGACATTGCACGAGTAACTTTAACTACTAATACCTCTACCCACTTCATAAATGACTCGAACAACATCCCAAAAGCCCCCCAGTGACAGTAGCACGCCTCATCACACGCTCCATCACCTACGGGACCGCTCAAACTCACACTCTCTTTATCGAATTTCGCCAAACACTAAAATTCCTTCGGGCGGATGAACGTCTGTCCGATTAGTGCATTAAGCAACAAAAATAATAAGAATTTTCCACCCACCGCCGTTGAATTGCCCGGCGTTTAGCATCCTTTTCCCCCCGCCAGTATAACCCACTGTCGCTAATGGCGTTTCTCCCGGTTTGGAGCGATGGGATTTTCGCCTTTGGGGGAAAAAGTAAATCCTGGAAGTGGCGCCTCGTCCTGCCTGCCTGCTCATCCCACCAATCAAAATTCTCGTTATGTTGCAGTGGCCAATCAGCTTTCGACTATTTATCACCGTGTTTCCGTGGAGGCGTCGAACCGGAATGGTCTTGAGTTGTTTTGGTGTGTTCCCTGTCAAAAGCAACCCCTGGACACTTTAAGGGGGGGCTATCTTATTTGTATTGGCCTTTTTTCACGATTCTTTATATTATTTTAGTTTGCTCCCTAGACCTTTTGTAAAGCTTTAAGAATTCACACGCAAGACCCGCCTTCAAGATAAATTTGTAAATTTTTCGGTAGAAAAATGCCTCGGCTGAAGACCGGGTTTTACTTAATTACAGGCTCGCTATCGCTCGCCAGGAAACAATATCGACATCGAAATGGCACAAAAGGCCTTAACATTGACAAGGAAATGGGCCGAAAGGTTTTAAAATCGCCAAACAAATAGGCCAAACGTCATAAAATCTCAAAACTAATGGGGTTAAACACGAGGAAGAAGAGGGTGCAGAAAAAACATATACCTCCCCTTAACCAGCAGTTTCAACCCCTTCTGTACCGTCGTCATCCTTTTTATTTTATTCTGGCTACTAATAATCGATTTCACTAAGTTTAGGAAGGATCTCTAGCAATGATACGGCTTCGAACTATCCCAATCAACACCTTTTAACTACCTCGGATCCTTCCTGAGCTGCATGAAATCGTCTAAATATAGCTAGAATAAAGCATAACACACGTCGCTGGTACAGACAGTTTTAGAGTAACCTTCACTAATTTAACCTAACTAAACTTAATCTAACCATACCTGATGCAAACCTTACCTAATGCCTACCTTACCTGTTCTAACCTAATTTACTGTAAGCTAACGTAGTTCACCATGACCAACAGTAAATAACCTACTTTAACCTAACGTAGTGTAGCTGTCCTATCCTGACTTGATTTCGACTAACGTAACTAACCTACTCTAACTATTATCTTGTATGTTAACCTAAGCAGCGAGATTTAGTTTAATGAAATAATATACAGTAGACTAACCTTACCTACCTAAATATATTGCAACTCCCGTGACCTCTGAACTATCCTACCAAAAATCGAAGCTATCTCATAGTGTCGGGAATAGGGTAATGATCCCGACAGTTTTAGGTCCAATAGGACATTTGAATTTGGCGGTATCGTATCGCATGTACGATTTCGGCTGGTTCTTTGTGTATTGTAGTTTATTCTTAAGTATAGGTTAAATATTAACTGTAATGTATAAATATCTACATCAGCTCTAGATGTATCATGAAACCAAGTTATGGGTTATAATTATTATGAGCCGGCAGCCATATGTAATTTGGCGAAGCGATCGGACGCCGGCCCTTTAGTCTCTCAATCAACACCATACAGCCAACATCTCCCCCCCACCCCCCCCCCTCCGGCTCTGACTCAACCCACAGTTCACCATGTGCTACAAATACTAATCTATAACAACGGTCCTACATCACCAGTCCTCTTAAGCTAAGTTCATTGTATCGATATTGTATTATGTGAACATTCCTACATGTCATGCAATTGAATTAGCCGTGTGTGGGGGACTGGATTACACCCATCGACTACGTCGTTGGTAATTATATTATAACTATTTGTTGGGATATTTCATGTACCAGTGATATGCAATTTAACCTCTTTATCTAAATTCCCGACACATAGTATTCAACCTAAAGTGACCTAACCGTATCTATATAATATTTTCGATTGTCTGAGTGTGTCTGGTCTTAATAGGCGGCCGCAGTTTTGGACCTGGGGAGCTGAAACTTTGCATGTGGGTGTCAATTGACTTGGGTCAGGTCATAGAGGGGGCGAGGCCACGATTGGAGGTCGTTTCGAGGCCGAAATTGGAAAAATAAATGAAAACAAAATAAAAAAAAATTGCCGTTTGGGGCAGAAGGAGGCCTCCGATCGAAAAGGTGTATGGAACGAAAGTTGTTCGCAGCCCCCAAAATGAGGGTACGGATGAGGTCAGATCCAAAATCGGAGGTCATTTAGCGGCCGAAATCGAGGTCGCCGTTTAATGAGGCACAGGGAGGTCGAGGCCGGTGATTATGGTAGTAGTAGTATTGTGATGATTTTGTGGTAGTAGTGATTGATGATGGTGATTATGGTGATTACCCGGGCAACGCCGGGTACCCATGCTAGTCTTATATACTTACTGTATATCCCACCGAATTTTGCGGCCGTCTTCTTAACCCCTTCAGCCCCATGACGCCTTTTAACCTTTGATTCTGGCTAAAATGAGATGACTTTATGCAATTTATGAAGGACCTACAGTATGTTGCTAAAGAGGGTTTATTGATATCGCATTTACCCATTTGAGTCGTATAAGTAGATTATAAACTAAAGAACGGTAACCAGAAAAGGATGAAAATTACATAATGGTGGCGAAGTGGTTATCACGTGAGAAAGGTGATGGCTATCGTGTCGAATCAGGATTAATAAATTGAGCGCCGATTTATGAAAGAGACTTGATATCGCCGAGCCTTTGAAATATAGCCACGTATGTCTACTTATTTCTTTCGAGGCAAAATGTTTCGCGGTTGTAAAATGATCGAATATGGACGCTGATCTCATATACTAATCCCCATCATCACCGCGAGCTAGTTCACTGGTACAAAATGGCCTCACTCTAAATTTTCCCTTAACCCCTTCTGTACCGGCGATATTTGTTTAATTGTTTATTCTGGCTACTATTAGACGATTTTATTCAGTTTATAAAGGACCTCCAACAATTTTCAGGCTTAGAACTATTTCACTTCACTCGTCTTACTACCACTGATCCTTCCTAAGCTGCATGAAATCGTCTAAATATAGCTGAAATAGTACAATAGACATCTCCGGCACTGAAAGGGTTAATATCGGTTAGGTGTTAGCTTCTTCTAACCTAAACACGACGGTGGGACGGAGTTTAAACTAACCTGAGATAATTATATGCGCCGCATGTATTTTACTCATGTGTATGTGTGTGTACTATAATAGTGTGTTAATGTGTTTAGGTTTTATGTGTTTCCTAGTATAATGGGTTAGTTTTTCTGTATCGTAGTGTGTGTGTGTGTGTGTGTGTGTGTGTGTGTGTGTGTGTGTGTGTGTGTGTGTGTGTGTTACTCAGTTACTTGTTCGTCAAGGGGAATCCACGCAATGCGAGCTAAGCTCATTATTATCGCGCCTCCTTAACTGGGAATGTATTGCGTGAAATGCATGTTAAGTGTTTTATGTACTGTTGGAATGGCTGTGGATGTGTGTGTAGTCTGTATTTAGCCAATTGGCGACATCGGAAACGAAGGCTTAGGGTGGATCTGTATGGTACCATTCTCACTATAGACGGTACCGTCTCGCCCGAAGGCTTAGGTAGCCATCAGCTTAGGTGAAGCATATGATACCCATCTCGCCTTGTACCATTTTTGCCAACCCCAGATGGGACGTCACAACGTCGTCCACTTATTCCAGGTACCTATTTACAGCTAGGTGAACTGAGGCTAACACATGAAAGGAGACAAGCCCAATTTGTCTCCGCCCGGACGGGGATTGAACCCCCGACCCCTCGTGTGTGAGACGAGAGCTCTACCTACTAGGCTACGGGCTGTGTGTGTGTGTGTGTGTGTGTGTGTGTGTGTGTGTGTTGTTCCATTGTAGATAGTAATATAAATCAGCGTATCGGACCATGAGTCAGCAGTCGTGGCTATTGCTAAGAGGCTATTAATATTACATGTGTGTGTGTGTGTGTTTTCATCATTGACAGTAACATATATCATGGTATCAGGCCATGATATACTACTATTATTACGTGTGTGTGTGTTTTTTGTGTGTTTTTTTTTTTTTTTTTTTTTTTCTCTGTAATAGACGGTAATATATATCAGGATATCAGCCATGTGTCAGCATTGGGGCTATTGCTAAGAGGATATTATTCAGGATGGCCTCAAGGGTTCATTGGCACCCAAATTTAGGAGGAATCTTGGAAAAAAATTCGATGATTTTTGTGCTCAGTTACTTTTTTCTCGTTTCAGAGAGCAGCGGGAATGGCGGACTACTGTTATAATTATGTGAGTGTTCAGTTAATATATTCGGTAGTAGTAGTAGTATGTATGTATATACTCAGGCACATACCCCATAGCTCGGTGTGGCCGTTTAATCCAGTTAAATCGCACATGACAATTTTGTGCATGCTCGAAACTTTTGCCCTCCAAGATAACACGTGGAAACAGGGTGATGATAATAATAATAATAATAATAATAATAATAATAATATTTATTCAGTTAGCAATTTACAGAGTTGGTACCACAAACAATGGTACATGTTGGTACATGTTACAAAAATGACATGTACCAGCCTTGCATAATTCCAACTAAGGATAGCCCAATAAGGCCGTTAGGCGTATTTCCATTGGGGTCCTTGTGGGATTAGGTTAGCTGGGGAAATGGGGAGGATAAAGAAATAGATACTTTAGAGAAAGTATTTCTAGGGGGTTATTTTAAGATACCTTACATCCTATAGTAAATATCAGTAATCCATAATCAGTAATCATTTCAGTTTGGTTTGTCTATCTCTTATGTCGTATTTAGGGTGGAGATACAGAAAGAAGGCCCCAGACCTTGGGCCGAATATAGACGACCATGCCCATACCGCAGATACCAACCTGTGTGCCAGTCGGAGTTTGTCATGAACTCCGTCAGCTAGATGCAAAGGACCCTTAAGATTTTGTGACTAGTACGATTAGTTTATCCCTGTAGAAGTGTCCTGTTATGACTTTTTCTTTAGCATTCACACACACACATAATCATGTAGGTTATCGGCGATCAACTATTTTAGACTACGAACTGGCCATTACAGTTGCAAGAAGTAAACACTGGGTGGTGGTTGTGGGCCACGGTGATAAGGGAAAGATGGTTCCCTTTAGCTGGTGTACTGTTCTCTTTACCCGGCCATATATCTCGATTTTATGGCCTGTTGGTAGTTTTCGGGAGTTTTTTTCTGGTTTTTTACTTTTCTCCTCTCTCTCTCTCTCTCTTTCTCTCTCTCTCTTTCTCTCTCTCTCTTTCTCTCTCTCTTTTTTTTTCTCTCTCTCTCTCTCTCTCTTTCTCTCTCTCATGTATTAATCATATAGTCATCTAATATTTGATGCCGAGTGTGTAGTTTACGGGCCTAAAACTGGAGTCACACGAGCCGTTTCTTGAGCCATTTTTACGGTCAATTAAGGTAGGGCAGCTTCAAATATTACACTTTATCAGAATTCAGCCGCCTAACATAATCTACCTTCAGTCTAGTTTCCGATTCCAATATGAAAAAGCCTAAAATTAGTGAGAGTAAAAACTTGCTCATCGAACATTGCCGGAAAAAGCGCTCATGTGACACCGCCTGAAGTTATACAAATCCATCACAGATAATGTTTTCAAGAGTAGCTGGTGTTTGTTTAGTACTTGTAAGCATTTAAAATATGAACTTAAGTAGTCTCCCCTACTAAAATTCCTAACACTCTTCCGCTGAAAGCTCTACGAATCAAACCAGGGTAGTATTTTTTTGTTTTCATTGGTACGCTATTGTTTGACATTATTATTTATCCCTTTAATCAGATGGTGAGGCTTTTAACTATACTGTATATATATATCTGTTTCATAGAGTCTTTTCTATGAAATACCTCTTAGAATTATAGGGTGACTTAAATTGTATTGTTTCCGATTCTTGTAGTGTTTTGTTTTTTTACAAGTTGAACAAGTTCGTCTGAAAGTATCCAAGATAAAAATAATAATATATTTATATGAATAATGTAAATTATTTGAGATATTAAATATGTAATATATAATGTAGCCTAGTTAGCGTTCTATGCTCTGCACTCAGTCATTAAAAAAAGAAAAGAAAAAAAGAAAAAGAAAACACACACACCCAAATAATACAAACACGAGCTTTGTTCTCAGACACGTATACATGTTAATCATATCTCTGGGTTTGCCAATAACTCTTAACAGCCATACACACACATTCATAGCTGTGGCCTGTTTTTCCCCACCATATATATCCTTATCTCCGTGGTCGTTTCCCTTTCAAACACCCATTCCCTTGACAGGTTATGGGATTGGTCAGATACTTTTGAGGCAGTGGTAGATAGTTCGTCTGGTACTTGCCCTAGTTATTGTAAGTTGTGTGTGAGGAGAAGAGAATATAATAGACACTTTCTAATATGAAGGGTGTAAAAAGGGTATGGAAAAGGTGTATATATATATATATATATATATATATATATATATATATATATAAATTTGGGTGTATTGACAGTGATTTACAGTTACTCGCATAGTTATGTTCCTCGTCGTGGTGAAAGTCACTTAATCACATTCTTTTGTTTTGAGTGATTTTTGGGGTCTTTTAAAGTTTTTTTTGTTTAGGCCTTGGATCTTAAGAGTCCCGTCGCCTTCGCCCAGTTAAACCTCTTTAAGAGTCTCCTCGCCGTTCTCGGTTTAACAGGGTAGATAATGATGAACACTATTAATTACCCCTTTCATCCACACTTATTTACTCTATAGACTGGTAAACATTTTAAAAGTATTATTTTGCAATCATAAAAAAATAAGCTTCACTATTATAGTATTACTACTGACATACACATTTATAATAGAATCATAAATCTGATCCGAAAGACTGAAAAAAAAAAAAAAAAATCCGAATTGTCCCGCACTACGATAATTACACACTTATACAATCGTGGGCATTTATAAAGTTAAACAAATGCCAATCTTTGCACCTTTTAAGGGGGTAGTACTTGCTTTATTTGGACCCCCTTCTCCCTCATGTTTAGCATATTAGTGTTGAGGTTTTAAGACGTTCGTTCCATTAGTTTGGCGATTTTGAGACCTTTCGCCTAATTTTGTTATCAATATTTAGAATTTTCGTGCCCTTTAGGTGTTGTTTTTTTTCCTGGCGAGCAATAGCGAGCCTCTAATTTTAGAAGCAACTGGCCGAGACATTTTCTACCGAAAAATGTAAAAATTTATCTTGAAAGGGGGTCTAGGGGGCGTTTTTCTAAGCTTGATGGAGGTCTAGCGAGGAAACTAGCAAATATATTAATAAATAAATATATATAGACCAAAAACCAAGCACTACCCCCTTAAGCCAAGTTACGAAGCATCTGGGCTATACTCATGCATTCTATGGTCTCGTTTACATTCTATGGTCTCGTTTACATTCTATGGTCTCGTTTACATTCTATGGTCTCGTTTACATTCGGTATTGATTTCAAACCGGTGCGTCACTATTTATGATCTTGGCTGTATTGATGTAGTTAAGGCGGTGTCACACGACCGATTTTTCCGTCAATATTTACGAGCAATTGTGGTCTGGCAGCTTTAAAATTTTAGATATTGAGTAACATTAATCATTAATTACAAACCCCAATGCACGTGAATAAACTAATGAAAGCATATTAGTCCGTGTGTCCAGGCATTTTGGCTCGAACGTCCCTTAATTTTGGCCCTGTCACTCTTTCAACTATGGGGGAGGCACTCGCTATAGGCAGTTCTGTCTTTTGCCTCCCTCAATCACATAGAACAAAAAGTATATATGGTCCTCCCGGGATTCGAACTCGGGACACCACACCCAGAATATAAGCATCTAAACCATTACACCACCAACACACTTATCAGAATCCAGCCACTTTATACAATCCATCTTTAGTCTAGTTTCCGATTCCAATGCGAAAGAGCCTCAAAATATTACGAACACAAACTTGCTCATCGAAAATTGCCGGAAAAAGCACTCGTGTGACACCGGCTTTATAGTCTGTCCGTTCTGTGCTGTTCAAATGAATTATATAGCAGTTATCTTGTATATTGCCGTGGTCATATTGACTTGGGATGGCCTGTTCTTCTATCAGTTTGATGGTTGTGTTCTCAGCGTTTGAAGTGCCACATATTCTTCTTATAGTGTGGCTCTTCTGTTTGCTTGTTCCTCATATGCGTACTTTTTTGTCCTATTTATTTTTTTTATGTGTATGAAGGAGACAAAAGGCAGGCTGCCTGTAACTAGTGTCTCCCCTGGTGTTAGATATGTGCCAATAATTCATTTCAATGTATTTTCCTTTGTTCGCTTATCCTCACTCATTTCTAGATGGAATTATGTAAATCCATGTTTGCTATTTGGCGTTTTTAATAATATAAATATATATATATATATATATATATATATATATATATATATATATATATATATATATACTCTGTATATATACTGCATATATATTATTTCTTTTCTATTTTGTATTCATATCTATTTTTTTTTTCATCTTTATTCTTATACTTGTACATACAATTATGTTTACTTGCGTTATTAGTACTGTATATTGTATATTTTTCATGATATTCCTAGTCATATTCATATTCTCTTGGTTTCATTATTCGGCTACATTTGTCCTCGTGCTACAGTTAACCCCTTCCGAATACGAGGACGCATTTAACTTTTATATTTTGGCCATAGTTTGACAGTTTTATTCTGATTAAGTAGAGTATATGCTATTGAAATGTATTAGCTTTGTACAATAATTCGATAACTAGCATACCCTGTAAGCATTATAGTAATAGGAAAAATAATGTAAATTGCATTAAAAGGCACGTAGGTGATAAATACAAAGATCAGGTGCACTTTCCTTCAAAATCTCAACTGGAAAAAGTCGCAAAGAACTATTGAGTTTTAATTACGATGCAAATAGGGAAAGGTTGAGCGTAGGAGACCAGATTCTTTTTCGTTGTATAGTTAACCCCAGAATAAATAATTGTAATTTTTTCATATACCGTTTTTTTTTTTTTTAATGTTATTGTTTTAACCACCCTACGATTTTCAGTATGCAGTTAAAGCTTTTATAATCAATTTACGATTGAATTTTACAAATTGATAATTGCATTAGTTGTTAACTATTATATACAAACTGGTCGCTTCAATGTGGAATACTTGCATAATAAAAATCACAGGGTGGTTAAGGGAGCCCACCTCGCTTTTGTTTTCTCTTGCACTCCCTCTCTTTTTGGCTTGTATCCATTCGGCCCCATTCAGCCTACTGTTTTAAGACGTTTACCCCCATCCAGGTGTCAATATTTTCCTGGCGAGTGGTAGCGAGCCTGCATAATATATACATATATGTTTTTTTTTTACAACAAGCTAAATTTGTAAATTTTTCGTTAGAAAAATTTCTCCGGCAAAGCCGGATTTCTCCGTAAAATGCTGGCTCGCTATCGCTCGCCAGGAAGAAATCGACACCTTTGTGGGGATAAACGTCTTAAAACAGTTGGCTGAATGGGGCCGAATGAATACAAGTCAGGGAAAGAGAGAAACGGAGAGATAGATAAAAAAAGCCGGTGAAGAAGTTATGTCCACGACTGTACACTACTATATGATTTTGACTATTGATTGAGGGAAAACACTGATTTGGTACGTATAACAAAAGGGAATGTTTCGAAATATTACATCTGTGAATAAAATTGTATAATAGTAGCCGGAACAAAATTCAAAAGACATTGCCGGTACCGAATGGGTTAAATCAGTGTATAGTCTGTTCTTCCATTTATTTACCGAGATTTACGAGGTTGGCCACAGGACGTGAACTAATGTGTTATGGCTCTATTATTTCACACAATGTTCATGTTTACGCACGGGCCTGCGTTTGGAAAAGGCGTATTTACATTTGAATGGGGTCGTAGTACTACGCTCCTTTGTAGCGTAACACTTTTCAACTCCCTTCTTTATGTGGAACACTTACAGTACTTTACGTGTCGCTCGGGCACTATAGTATATAAAAGTTACTGTCTTGTTGAATATTTAGGGTTTATATTACATGTTATACTGTATTTGGTAATAAATATAGGAAATAGTAATACAACTCTCATATAGTTTTAGGGTAATTTACTTGCATGGAATTGGTATATTTAGCAGGCAATTGTACACTAGAGGTTGATTCAATGTCATTCTCTGGCTCATTTATACTTTTAAAACTCTCGGGTTGAATTGAAAATTCTTATAAATTCTTGATCTGAAGTTGGTATTTCGGAGGGTCGTGTATTTTTTCGAGGCTTCTAAGTGTATGGGAATTTATGATAGCGACTGTACATCAAAGGGCTCGTTATACTGTGTTATTGAGAGTGAAGAGCCCCGGAAATAGGGTAGTGTCGGGGCAAATAGGAAATCTGTAGTAAAACGATCTTATTCTCATGATACACGATTTCTAGGGCAACACATTCATGACTTAATGTAAACGGATTGGTAAAGTCCACGGAAACCCCCCCCCCCCCCCACTGGAAACCACTTGCATAAAGCCGGTGTCACACGAGGACATTTTCCGTCAATTTTCAATGAGCAAGTTTTTCTCGTACTTTGTTTAAGCTCTTTCGTATTGGAATTGGAAACTATATATCTTGATCATAAAGATGTGTTCCAGTATTTCTGTCCACGATTGTATACTCGGATACCATAGTCTCTAGCCCACTCATAAATATTCGTGGACTGTACCCATTTCTAATTATGGAAGTAAATCTCTGGAAACGAATTTATGAATAACATTGTCTATGCATTAACGACAAAACTATACTGTATATACTATTTATTGAAAAGGAAGTTCCATCCAAAAATCAATTCAGGTAGTTATAATTGCATAAAGCCAAACGTAAGGGGTCCACGAATTCCTCTGAGTTGGCTACAGACTATTGTATCCGAGTGTACCTTAGGTTTTTAGACGGATTTGAGCTAGGGATGGTTAGGATATTTGTTTATCCTCAATTTGTTTTCGCGCGACAGTTTGAGAATTTTGGCATTGATATCGACAACTAGATTCGAGTTATATATATATTCATATTGTCACCAACCCACCAATTAACTTATACATTTACCTAATTCATGAAATCAATGAAACTATTGAATACATGCGTACTCCAAGGGACACACCGAAATGCCACGCACTGATCATTACGCTATCAAGACAGCTGAAGGTTTATGCAATTGCTCATGATATTTTACCCATTCTCGAATACTGGATATTAATCTAAGCATGAACATTTACCTAACTGCATCTAATAATAGTATAATCATTCAGAAGTTGTCAGATAAGAGTTGTGGATAAACGTTGTGGAAAAATGCTCGTTTTAATTTGCCTTTACCCGTGGACTGTTCCCATCTATTTGTGTTACATAATATGAAGGTGTAGCCCTGCAAGTACTCTGGCATATTAATGGGGCTATTGTTTTCCATACATCCTCTCAGCTACTAGATAAAAGAGGGCATCACATGAACTCACACATATAGGCCGGTGTCACACGAGCACTTTGTCTGTCATTTTCTTTTTCGAGCAATTGTGGTGTGGCAACTTAAGAATTAAAGTATAATAAACATACAACCTACATAATTATATAACCTATGTTCACTCTAGTTACCGATACCAATGCGAAAGAGCCCCGTAATATTAATAATTAAATCTTGCCCGTCGAAAGTTGCCGTAAAAATAGCTCGTGTGTCATCGAGTATATTGGTTTATCCCCGACCCTGTGTCTGTGTACAGTTGGCCACATAAGTTATGTTCCTCGTCTGTATCTTACGTATGTTTGTTTAATTAGTATCGGTAGGAAGGAATTGTTAGTGTTTGTTATTATAAGTTTTAAATTATCAGATGAGTTAACCACTGCATAAGAAACTACACAAGCAATTCAATTATGCGCTGTATATTTGGTTATGTATAAGATGACGGAGAGGATCAGAACTTATGTGGGTAACTGTACATAATTTAGACGGATACTTAACAGTTTTCCATAAATCCTTATCTACTCGTGTGTAACCTGATTTACTGTGGTAATGGCCTATGTAGTTTGGGGCGAATCCTTTTAAGGGAATGTTCACAGTCTTTGAAGTATATACTTTACAATGATTAATATGCCGACAAATAATAGGTTTTCTTAGTACGTAGGAGGCCTTAACAAATTGATAATGAAATAATTAATATATACCGTAAATAGATAAATATATACAATCAAATCTTCTTTCTTAGGTCTGCCAAATATATGTTACAAGGCAATTCTGGCCAATAGTACTGTTTATTTATTTTTTTATTTTTTTAACATAATTATACACTTTTTAAGCATTTTTTTTGTACTTCAATTACTTTTTCTGTCTACGTTACTGCAAATTGTATGTTCAAGTAGGCAGGTGTTTTTGTTAAAGGTTGGAGGAGGTCTAGGTGGAAAACTAAAACAAATAGTAGAACAATTTAATCGTGAATGACAAACATGTCCTTCAGATTGACCGGGGGAGGTGGGCTAGACAGATAATATACAGACCATTTAGGAATATGATAGGGGAGTTGGAACCAGGCACTCCAATTAAGGGGGTGGGGGGGGGAGTTGCTTTTCCTCCCTCATGTTTAGTTTCATTAGTGTTGATATGAATAATATTGCGAGTCGTTTCCTATAATTATCAGGTGACTAAGCAGATGAGTTAACCACCACTGCATAAGAAAGTACACTCGTAATTCAATCATGCGCATTGCGTTTCCATGTATAAGCTCACGGAGAGGAACAGAACTTATGTGGGCAACTGTACATCATAACATTTCCAACGTCAATAGCTCGTCTGCCGAACTAATTATACCGAGTTATATTAAGCTAACTTTTATGGAGTTGGTTTAACGTGTTGGTCTTGACAGCAATGATTTAATTTGTTTAATTAGTCGCTAGTTAGTCAAGTTAGGGGGGTAGTGCTTGGTTTTTGGTCTATATATTTATTTATTTATTTATTTTTGAGTTTCCTCGCTAGACCTTCATCAAGCTTATCCCCCAAGACCCCCTTTCAAGATAAATGTGTAAATTTTTCGGTAGAAAAATTTCTCGGCCGAAGGCCGGTTCCTTCTAAAATTAGAGCCTCGCTATCACTCGCCAGGAAAAAATCGACACCTAAAGGGCACGAAAGGTCTTAATATTGATAAAAACAATTAGGCGAAAGGTATGAAAATAGCCAAACTAACGGAACGAACGTCTTAAAACCTCAAACTAATATGCTAAACATTATGGAGAAGGGGGTCCAGAAAAAGCGAGTAGTGGGGGATGAGACTGTGAAGCGCAGAGGCGAGGCGGCTTCAGAGATGGAGTTGCTTCGAGCCGTTAAGCTTCGCATGCCTCACTCCATAGACTGGAGCAAGACCTCACGGGCCTCACCGTGTTCAGCGGTAGAGTATAAAGGCTATCATCCTGTGCCCGAGAGGGAGTAGTTGGAATATAGGAACAAAAAAAAACGATTCAGTTCCGGTGACATCCTCTTCGTGATATTCTGTCAACTATTAGATGCTTTTATTCTGTATATAAAAAAAGGCCTCCAGCAATTAACAAGTCTCGAAATATCTCACTTTCAAGATAAATTTGTAAATTTTTCGGTAGTATAATGTCTAATGTAGCCAGAATATAACGAAAATGACGTCACCGGTAATGAAAGAGTTAAGCGGATTAGATATGACCGATAGAAAGTGCTATGCCAATTGAAAGCCAAAACTCTGGATTCTGGGCTGGTTTCTCTTGAATTGCAGACGATTCGCTATCGTTCGCCGGGGTAAAATCGATGCCTGAATCTCAGAAAGGTCTCATAATTGCCTGTCCAACCACGTCCACGGTGATTTAGTTACCTGCTCTACCTCGCTCTGGGCCCTCTGAAGCAGGGTTACCAAGTCAAGTCCGCTAGATAGTAAATACATGACGAAAATCGCTACAATAATGGCACAATCTCTACAATATCGTTCTAAATGGTTCAAGTCTACAGAATATCGCTAGAATTAAAGTCGCTAGATGTAAAAAATGTGCCTCTACATCGATTTAACACCACTAGATCTAGCCGAAAAGTAGCTAAATTGGCAACACTACACAATATCGCTAGAATTAAAGTCGCTAGATGTGAAAAATTTGCCTCTACATCAATTTAACACCTCTAGATCTAGCGGATAAGTAGCTAAATTGGCAACACTACTCTCTGAAGGGCCTGTTTGTCATGCCCGTCACACTTGTTTTTTCCTCCCTTTAGCGCCCACCGCGAGGGGGGTTTCTTGTTCACGCCGCCAGTGCTAGATTTATTATTATTATTATTGTGGTCTGGGTGGTGCTGCCTTTGTGTGTGTGTGTGTTTTCTTTTTGTTTATGTGAGTGAGAGAGACAATACAGAACTGCCTATAGCGAGTGCCTCCCCTATAGTTGAAAGAGTGACAGGGCCAGAACCAAGTGACGCTCGAGCCAAAATGCCTGGACACACTGAGTTTTAAGCAATTTAAGTCATAGGAAGAGGGAAAAACTGATCCAGAGCTCAGCTGTTGAATAGAAGAAAGACAGAGTAACGTTTCAATCTTGGGTTGGTGAGTTGTACAGAGTAGAGGTGGGATCGTGTTGCATGACGGGTACCACGTACCCTACGTAAAGAAGGCTTGTTTGTGTCTGTGTGTTGGTTTGTAGGTTATTTGTTGATTATATATTTTATGCACTTAGATTTGTCATATCCGCTAACGGTAGGTATTTGTCATTGTGAATCAGTCTGTCTTGAGAATTCCTTATGACTAAAGTTGGTCAGTAACGTTCATTTGGTACTCATATATAAATTATAACTATAGTAGTTCAGTCGCTTCTCCCCTCCCCCAACCATACTGTACAGTACAGTAAAGCTTAAAAGTTCGCGACCTCTCTTACTTTTCATTATGCAAGTATTTCTTTGTAAACTGATTTGTGAATGTAATATTGCCAAAGTCAATCATAAAACCGTGCATACCGTTCAATGAAAAGGAAATTGTGCATAGCATTCAATCCAAATCCCTGTATTTGCATAAACAAAAAACGCAAGAAGTCCACACATTTTATGAATGAGTGTACAGATCGTATATCTTTTCTGCTTGTTGGCTGGTCTGGCTTCTGTCTGCCAGTCATATTAAATCACCTTCATATGTATTTGTTTCGCGTTCATATCTTCCTTGTTTTTGTCTGGCATTGTTGTTTTTATATGCTCCCCGGCCTGACATGAGCCGTGGCAGAAAGGCATCTCATATTCGTGTGGCTGGCAGAGATTTTATGAGCCTTCTGTTCCTTCACGTTTCTTTGGGTTCCGTGTGCTGGTGATTTTTTGGCAGAGGGAAGCGAGTTTTATACTGTATTTCTCCTTTGTCCTGGATTTCGTATATTTGTTCTTGTTCGATGTTGATGTTAGAAGCGTGTTGTATTTTTCTCCTTATTCTTCGTGGTCATATATTTTGTCTTGCCTGATACTGAGGTTATAAGCGAGTTTTCTATATTTTTCCTTCTTCCTTGGTTTCGTATATTTGTTCTTGCTTGACGTTGATGTTATAAGCGTGTTGTATTTTTCTCCTTATTCTTCGTTGTTATATATTTTGTCTTGCCCGATGCTGAGGTTATAAGCGTGTTTTATATTTTTCCCCTTCTTCCTAGGTTTCATATATTTTGTTCTTACTTGATGCTGATGTTATAAGCTAGTTATATATAATTATCTTCCTTGGTTTCATTTATTTTGTCTTGCGCTGAGGTTATAAGCGTGTTTTATATCTTTCTCCTTCTTCTTTGGTTTCATATAATTATTTTCTTGCTTGATGCCTTGGTTATAAATTTTGCATGTTCCGGTTAAAATTGTTTGTATTTATATGTCAGAACGAGAGATTGAATACTCTCTCTCTCTCTCTCTCTGTTTCTTTGTTATGTCTTGTTAGTTTATATGTTTTTCTGTGGCTTGCTTGCTCTTACGTGTATTCATCATCCTTTGTATTCTACCCGCCTACATGTATGTTATTATTATAACTGTTTTGTTTATATATATAATTATATGTTATGTTTTCACTTCAAAATATCGTTGTGGTGGCATGCAGAGATACCATTGTTCGTACCTGGGGCGGTGATTTTTTGACGGAGTTGAATTACATATAATTTTCTTGCTTCCTATTTTCATATATCACTGTTTCTGATATATATATATATATATATATATATATATATATATATATATAAGATGGTTATAATTAAGGTCTCTCTGTATATCTATGCGTCTGTCTACCATATTTCCTGCGTCATTCTGCTCTATTTATGACGTGCTTATGATTTATTTTATATTCGTCATATTTGTTTATCTTATACTCTCTCCACTTACACTTCAGCCCTGTCATAAAAAAACCATGTCATATTTGTGTAGATGGCAGAGATTTTATGAACCTTCTGTTGTTCCACCTGTTCCCCTTCCCTGTGGAATGATTTCATATTTTTTTAAAAGTGGGATGCGAGTTATATAATGTGTCCAGTTTTGTTCTTTCGTATATGTCTGTCTCGATATGTGTTGTATATTTATTTTAGTTATGAGATTGGGGAGGTTTTAATTGATTTCATAATTTCTCCCTTTAGCTGTCTTCTCTGTATACTATCTGTCTCTGTGGTTGGAGAACATAATTACGTGATTACTACTGAATGAAAGGTATATCAATAACGACGACAGACACCATTTTTATATCAAACAGTCCCGGCCGATAGTGCTGGTCTGAAACGGTTCGGATTCAATTTGGAATAAATTGTTGCACTGTGTATTTCATTCTTGTTTTGTGTCTGCCCAGCATGCATTCTGGTTTGTCTATTTTTTTGTCTGCCTTCTTGCAGTTATATTTATCACCACACACACACACACACACACACACACACACACACACACACACACACACACACAGAGTATATAGTATATACTGTATGTATATATATATATATATATATATATATATATATATATATATATATACACACACACACATATATAATTATCACTTCTGCCTTATTTTCATCCCATATTTTTGTCATCTTCCCGTTCTCCCTTCAGCCGTGGCCGGAAATCATCAGGTATTCGTGAGGCTAGCACAGAATTTTGGAGACTTCTGTTCCCTCTTGATTTTCTTCTCCCTAGGGTGATGATTTTTTGACCAAGGAAGCTAAGGTACTACATACTATTTTTTGTTCCCTTTTCTTGCTGCCGAGGATATGAATAATGTATGTAGGGCTATAATGATGTGTACGTTAGATATTTGTGAGAAATTGGAGGTTAATAACTGGATTATCCCTGTCTGTCGCTCTGCCTGTCTGTCCTTTTCGTCGCTTTCTTTTGCGGTCTGTCCTATTCGTCGCTTTCTTTTGCTGTCTGTCCTTTTCGTCGCTTTCTTTTGCTGTCTGTCCTATTCCTCGCTTTCTTTTGCTGTCTGTCCTATTCATCGCTTTCTTTTGCTGTCTGTCCTATTCCATCGCTCTCTTTTGCTGTCTGTCCTATTCATCGCTTTCTTTTGCTGTCTGTGCTCTTCATCACTTTCTTTTGCTGTCTGTCCTATTTATCGCTTTCTTTTGCTGTCTGTCTTATCGCTTTCTTTTGCTGTCTGTCTTATTCATCGCTTTCCTTTGCTGTCTGTCCTATTCTTCGCTTTCTTTTGCTGTCTGTCCTATTTATCGCTTTCTTTTGCTGTCTGTCCTATTTATCGCTTTCTTTTGCTGTCTGTCCTATTCATCGCTTGCTTTTGCTGTCTGTCCTATTCATCGCTTTCTTTTGCTGTCTGTCCTATTTATCGCTTTCTTTTGCTGTCTGTCCTATTCATCGCTTGCTTTTGCTGTCTGTCCTATTCATCGCTTTCTTTTGCGGTCTGTCCTATTCATCGCTTTCTTTTGCTGTCTGTCCTATTCATCGCTTTCTTTTGCTGTCTGTCCTATTCATCGCTTTCTTTTGCTGTCTGTCCTATTCATCGCTTTCTTTTGCTGTCTGTCCTATTTATCGCTTTCTTTTGCTGTCTGTCCTATTCATCGCTTGCTTTTGCTGTCTGTCCTATTTATCGCTTTCTTTTGCTGTCTGTCCTATTTATCGCTTTCTTTTGCTGTCTGTCCTATTCATCGCTTTCTTTTGCTGTCTGTCCTATTCATCGCTTTCTTTTGCTGTCTGTCCTATTCATCGCTTTCTTTTGCTGTCTGTCCTATTTATCGCTTTCTTTTGCTGTCTGTCCTATTCATCGCTTTCTTTTGCTGTCTGTCCTATTCATTGCTTTCTTTTGCTGTTTGTCCTATTCATCGCTTGCTTTTGCTGTCTGTCCTATTCATCGCTTTCTTTTGCTGTCTGTCCTATTCATCGCTTTCTTTTGCTGTCTGTCCTATTCATCGCTTTCTTTTGCTGTTTGTCCTATTCATCGCTTGCTTTTGCTGTCTGTCCTATTTATTGCTTTCTTTTGCTGTCTGTCCTATTCATCGCTTTCTTTTGCTGTTTGTCCTATTCATCGCTTTCTTTTGCTGTTTGTCCTATTCATCGCTTGCTTTTGCTGTCTGTCCTATTCATTGTTTTCTTTTGCTGTCTGTCCTATTTATCGCTTTCTTTTGCTGTCTGTCCTATTCATCGCTTTCTTTTGCTGTTTGTCCTATTCATCGCTTGCTTTTGCTGTCTGTCCTATTTATCGCTTTCTTTTGCTGTCTGTCCTATTCATCGCTTTCTTTTGCTGTTTGTCCTATTCATCGCTTTCTTTTGCTGTCTGTCCTATTTATCGCTTTCTGTTGCTGTCTGTCCTATTCATCGCTTTATTTTGATGTTTGTCCTATTCATCGCTTTCTTTTGCTGTCTGTCCTATTTATCGCTTTCTTTTGCTGTCTGTCCTATGCATCGCTTTCTTTTGCTGTCTGTCCTATGCATCGCTTTCTTTTGCTGTCTGTCCTATTCATCGCTTTCTTTTGCTGTCTGTCCTATTCATCGCTTTCTTTTGCTGTCTGTCCTATTCATCGCTTGCTTTTGCTGTCTGTCCTATTCATCGCTTTCTTTTGCTGTCTGTCCTATTCATCACTTTCTTTTGCTGTCTGTCCTATTCATCGCTTGCTTTTGCTGTCTGTCCTATTCATCACTTTCTTTTGCTGTTTGTCCTATTAATCGCTTGCTTTTGCTGTCTGTCCTATTCATCGCTTTCTTTTGCTGTCTGTCCTATTCATCGCTTTATTTTGTACATGTTTTATTAGTCGAAATTTTACCATTGGCGTTTTTTTCTGACAAGTGAGTTATAATTGTTACTGTTTCATTTTCAATTATATTATTTTGATGTTCATATTGGGCTTATGGTTATGGTATGTATCAATGTGTGTCGAATAATACTCGTATTTTTGTTTTTGAGATTGGGAGTTTTGCGAAGGTTTTCCTCTCTCTCTCTCTCTCTCTCTCTCTCTCTCTCTCTCTCTCTCTCTCTCTCTCTCTCTCTGAACGAAGATGATAGAAATGCGTTGCAATCTGATTTAAACAAGATATCAGAGTGGTCGAAAAAATGGCAGATGCCCTTCAATGTCGATAAATGTCAGGTGCTGCAGGTTGGTAGCAGAAATATGAAATACAAATACGAAATGAATGGCAAACAAATAAAAACCGCAACGGTAGTAAAAGACCTAGGGGTACTAATATCTGAAAACCTAAAAACTTCCGACCAATGTATAGCAGCTGCAAATAAGGCAAACATAGCATTGGGCTTTATTAAACGAAAATTTACATATAAACATGAAAACGTAATAGTGCCACTGTTCAAAAAGTATGGTGAGGCCCCACCTTGAATATGGTGTGCAGTTCTGGTCACCTTATCTGATCAAGGACATTGTAAGACTCGAGTCAGTACAGCGTAGAGCGACGAGAGCGATTAAGAAATAAACCATATGAAGAAAGACTTAAACGATTGAACCTGTTCTCATTAAAAAAGAGGAGGTTGAGGGGTCAGCTTATTGAGTGTTTTAAGATATTAAAAGGTTTCGACAAAGTCGATGTAAATGCACTATTCACATTAAACAATACTAATCAAACTCGCGGAAATGGAATGAAATTAAAAACCAAAAAGGCAAACCTAGATGTCACAAAGAGTTTCTTCACCTACAGTGTGGCGACAGAGTGGAATAAACTACCAGCGAGAGTGGTGGAGAGCGACACAATAAACGCTTTCAAGGGAAGGCTTGACCTCTATCTGCAGAGGGCTGGGGTGATATGAAAAAAAAAAAAAAAAAATGTATGTAACTATGTATGTATGTGTATGGGTGTGCACTGTACAGTATGTATATATATATACTGCATATATATATGTATGTATGTGTGTGTGTATGTATGTGTATATGTGTGTGTATGTGTGTATATGTATGTACCGGTGTATATATATATATATATATATATATATATATATATATATATATATATATATACTGGATAAGTGTATATGCATATATACATATATAGTTTGTAAGGCCAGACTGCCTAGTAAGGACCTTGAGGTCTGTGTGGTCTGTGTATCTATGTAGCTCTATATAGCTCTCATATCCCTTTTTTGGATCCCTGAATACCCGAGCCAACTCTCTCATTTCCATAGACGAATACAATCAGACAAGCACACACTCACCCTCTCTCTCTCTCTCTCTCTCTCTCTATATATATATATATATATATATATATATATATATATATAGAGAGAGAGAGAGAGAGAGATCGCATATTTGATTGACATCATTCTTGTCAGAAAAGCGTCTCATATTTTTGTGAAAGCCAGATATTTTATGAGCATTCCTTCACCCGTATTTTTTTCTCCCGGGCCGGTGACGTTTTGACGGAGGGAGGTGAGATGTACTGTATATTGAACAGCCTCTCTTTCTCGTGTATACAGTATATATACTGTATATATCATTCAGTCCCGGTGACATCCTCTTCATCCTATTCTGGACACGGTTGGATTATTTTATTCAGCTTAGGAAGGATCTGGCGTAGCTCAAAGGGGTTAAATGAGATCGTCTGTATAGCCTTTTCATTGTTAGAGGTTCTTCCTACGCTGAATATAATCGTCTAATGATTGCCAGAATGTAATGAAAATGACGTCACCGGTACTGAATGGGGTATGGAACAATACATATTTATTATTATTATTTAGCTTTGTGATGGGGGAAGGTTGCAATTGGTTTCTACTTATCTATATTCTCTCTCTCTCTCTCTCTCTCTCTCTCTCTCTCTCTCTCATCTCTCTCTCTCTCTCTCTCTCTCTCTCTCTCTCTTGGCTGTCCGTCTGTCTGTCTCTTTAATCCCTTCAGTATGTTAGGACGCTTTTCTAATGAATGTTTTCTATCGGTAGACTATTTAATTCACCTTAAGAAACACATTTAGGGATCAAATGAAATACAGACTATCCCAAATAACCCCTTGACATCCATATATCTTTCCTAATATGTATTCAATCCTTAATTGGTATCTAAAACAATGAAATAAAGAAAGGCGTCATCGAATACTGAAGGGAATAACTATCAATCTGTCTGTCTGTCTATTTTTCTATCTGCTTGCATTGTTGTCTGCCCGTCTGCCTTGCTATCTGTCTGACTGTCTGTATAGCAGTGTGTGTGTCTGTCTGTGTTACCGGCATGTCTGTCTGCTTATCCACCTTCCTGTCATATGTATCACCTTTCAATACACAAGTTGCTTTCACTTCAGCTCTGACGGAAAATATAGTCTCGTTGTCAGACATTTTACTAGCCTTATAATTGTCCACCATGTTATTTAGATGCTTATATTCTGGGTGTGGTGTCCCGAGTTCGAATCCCGGAGGACCATATGCTTTCATTAGTTATTCAAGTGCATTGGGGTTTGTAATTGATGATTAATGTTAAGAACGGGGTGTTACTTATTTCCTCCATAGGCAGTGTTATTTGGACGCATTTTAACATTTGTGTAGGTCGAGTACACACACATTTAATGCATTAATAGACCTATGTGGATTTTATATATTTTTAAGGAAAGTTGTAATTGGATCTCTCTCTCTCTCTCTCTCTCTCTCTCTCTCTCTCTCTCTCTCTCTCAATCTGCCTCTGTCTTTGTCTTTTTGCTGTGTGTCTGCATGCCCTTTTAGTCTACCTACCTGCCTGTAAGCCATATGTAGCATTACTTACCGTACCGTACATACATTTTGCGTTCATATCAGCCCTACTGGAAAAGATCTCATATTCGTGCGGTCATTTTATGTTCCTCTATATTTTGCATTCCCCTTGTGATGCTGATTTTGTTTATTGACAGAGTGATGTGAGTTGGATAGGCTATGTGTTTCTAGAATTATTGTTAATATAATGGAGTTCTTTTTCTCCCTCTCCCTCTCTATATATATAGAGATAGATAGATAGAAAGAGGAGAGAGAGGCTATAAATACATTTACGCAAATTAGTATGTTACACTTGCATTACCTTAAATGTATATATGTATTAATTTATAATATATTCAAACATTGTAAGCTGAACTTATCATGTTAATATTAATGTACACCATCCTTTTCTCATGTTCATCCACTATATTGTAGAACATGTATTTTTAGCTCATTGTGCTGCCACTTTTATTGTTGTATATATACCGGTATATATACTGTATATATTTATGCGTATATATATATATATATATATATATATATATATATATATATATATATATATATATATATATGTTTTCGCTAAAAACAATGCTCATAACCCCCTATTAACTGCGTAGCATTTTCCTTATAAACAGGTTCGTAAGGATCAATATATCTGGTCTGGCTTGTTTTCCTTGGTATTCCTTTGTACTCATCTTCATAGTCACAATGGTTTAGGGGCTAGGTGTTGCCACTTTATATATATAGATATATAGAATATGGTACATGTGTGTGTGTTTGTTTGTTATCAAGTTGCTCGTCATTAATTTTGTCAGTCTCTCTCCTATTAATCACTTCCATTATGCATATGTTTTTATGTTGAAATGTACCTTATTTTCTTTACACTTTTTATCAATCTTCCCATATTTCACACTTGTCATTTTGTTCCATCCACCTCTGTGTTCTGACCATTGAAGGGGATTTTTAATAGAAACATATATTTACCTCGCTTCTTGCTATTACTTCTCAATGATGCAGTTATAAATATTGGCTGCGTCGATTGGTGCCGTATATATTTATCCGTTGGAGAATGGGAGGGTTATAATTGGGTTATCTCTCGTCTGTTTGTCCACCTGTCAGTCGATCTCTGCAATACAAAAATACCGCAATACAACCACAACACAAGCAACACCACAACCAACACCAACAACTAAAACAAAAGTGAAGCAACCGATAACCTCTTTCCTCATCCCACGGACTCAAAAATTATAGACGAATAGAAGCCTCGTAATATACCTTCATGCAAGCCACAAAATATGAGACGATTTCTTGCCTCGGCTGAAGTGAGATCCGGACGAAGATAAACCGCGAAAAAATGAGGAACACGTAGCTGACTTGAAAGCGAAATATGTTATCAGAATGTAAAAAATGTAGCAACGAGGATATACAGATTAAGAAGCATTCACACAGGCGAATACTAATTATACAGTCTGAAAAAATGAAAATAAAAAATAAAATGAGAGGAATATGTAAACTAAAATGCTGGAATATACGTAAATAGCCGAACGAGAGAAAGATATATATGAGAGGGAGAGAGAGGGGGGGGGGGGGGGGGAGGGCCCAATTATAACCTCATTTCAAAAAGATATACTGTATAATATACTCATGTATCGGCACATAGAAAAAACGTATAACTGAAATCAAGAAACAAAAAAGCGAAAAGCAATAAACAATACAATTCAACTTTGTCAAAAAATCGCCTACACATTGAGAGAGAGAGCTACATAGAGCTACATAGATACACAGACCACACAGACCTCAAGGTCCTTACTAGGCAGTCTGGCCTTACAAACTATATATGCATATATGCATATATACACATACACACATACACATACATACAT
>JBAKBP010019123.1:0-45296 GCA_037953745.1 Lithodes maja | reverse complement strand
CTAGGTACAGCACAAATTCCATCCCAATAATATCTTCCCATTGACATATTGGGATTTGAACCCGGGTCCATTGGATTACCAATCCAGTGGCATGACCACTCCACCACACCTCCCCTATATATATACTGTACAGTCGCGCTAATAAGTGATGTCTCGGCACCAAGTATGTTTTGATCAATAATTGGTATCAGCAACATCTAAGCTTCATTTCTTCATATCGAGGGAAATATAAAAACATGTTCCTACACTTACCCACCCTATTCAACATCTGACAGACATAAATACAGCACAGAGCAAGCTAAACGTAATGACAGCTGGCACATGACTTATTAGCTTGAGTGAGATATACCAACATGTTCCTACACTTATCCACCCTATTCAACATCTGACAGACATAAATACAGCACAGAGCCAGCCAAACGTAATGACAGCTGGGACATGACTTATTAGCGCGACCGTACATCAAATCCAATTCCACCTACTCTTTAGCCATCGGAAACCTACATCATTACGGCTGTGACGCATGTCGAGTATGAGCATGCTGTACAGAACGCCCAGTCAGGCCCCACTCTCGCTGGGATCGTCAGGGCAGGAACTTTGGCTGTAGTCTGTGTAGAGTTTCCTAACTTAGTTTATGTGAGCCGTTGTACTATAAGTATTATAAATATGTATTTTGTTTTCATCTGAGTCAACGAGTTCTATTTTATATCATTAGTTATAAGTATTGTGTGTGGGACTTATATGTAATGATGAGAGGAGAGAGAGAGAGATATTACGTAACGGGGACCAGTGAGTGCGCCACGCGGGCAGATAGGCCTAATTCCCTCCTCCCTCCTCCCTTCCTCCCTTTCAGCGCGTGGGAAGTTCTTTGTCGATCCCAGATTGAGAGAGAATATGACGTCATGATTGCCAGTGGGCGGTCCTTAAGTAGTTTGAGATATGCCGCTAGAGGGCCGAGTATAAAAAGGGAGGTCCCGCCGCATTTTCCTTAGAACTCATCAGGCAAAGCGACTTCTCATATCCCTTGCAACTATCCATATTCTTCCGACTGATGTGAACTTTCTCTACTCTCTGAACAGCCTATCTTCTTCTCTTCTCGTCCCTGTTTAACCTCCATGACCCCTTTGGTGCAGATTTAGTCAGCCAAAGTATTATCGCTTGAGTTCTCACGAGATAAGTGCCTGTTAGATAGCCTATTTTTGGAAGGGTTAACTAGAATAGGATTGATTGATGTTTGTTGCACTCGTATATGCATTTCCCTGTGTGCGATTATTCATGTTCCTGTTTTCTGCTGGTTTAGGCAATGCTAGACTGGGATAGGGTTTCTGAGTTGTGATTTCCTATGAGTACTAGGTTGCGGTTGAACCAGTACAATTGCAACGGAGACGTGGAACGCCTAGGTGGTCTTTCTGACTGTGTACCGTGGGAGTTTAGCACTGTGTTGCGAGTGAGGGCTTTTGCCTATGCCACCCAACACTGTGTTATCTCATTTGCTTGACTTTGAGAGGATCGCCAGGAGAGAACCAGATACTAGTGATCTGGATCTCTCAAGAGAGCATCCCGTCAATTACCGTAATTTGGCCGCACAGTCTTAAGGACCTCGCTAGGCTACGAGCCGCTTGCTCAGCCATTGTCTCTTAACCTTAGATATCCCAGCTAGACTTTGCTCGACCAGCAGATACAGTATAGTATTGAAGCTTCTCCTTATGTATATTATTGTTTAAGCACTATTGATTTCATGTGTGGCACGCTTAGCTACTTCAGAGATTAGTGGCCCACGAGCACAATCTTAGTAGGCTATTGCCAGTGCATTGTCGGAGTACTTCTTCTTAATGTTTGCCATATCCTATTGCTTATTCTTATAATTCTTCTTATGTCAATTTAAAGCCTTTAATTACCAGTGAGTTATTCATTAAATTGCTGTTCAAAATCCGATACTTACTTCTTATGAGTATTCGAGAAGCATCTAACTTATCAGAAGATTCCTTGCTTGATGCTCGAGGACTAATGTTTAACTTAACGTAATAGTGCCGATCCGAAGTAGAGGGTGGAGGACTTCTTAAGTTCTTAGTTCAAGGGTGGATTACTTCGGCTTCGGCCAACACTATTCTTTAGTGTTGTAGTACTTTCTTCTTTGTTTGATTGTTGACCAGACTAGATAACTCCCGTCTTGTTATTAGTCTGTTGTGTGAAACGCTAGTACCGAGTTCTTGTATACCCCGTTATAGCAGATAGAACTCTGGAGGGTAGTGGCGTTTTTTGTTCGGCTGGCAGTACTCTGGGGTTGGGATCGTGTGTTTCCGTTGTGGCAGCGAGCCATACTCGAGTCCGGTGTAAGAGCCCTAGTGTACCCGAGTGCCCGGTCGTAACAAATGGCGACCTTGCTTAGGATTTTGTGAACAGTATAATTTTTTGCAGAGTTGTACATTTGTTTGTTCGTACTTTAGCGTACATATTGAAGAATATTTTTTTTTGTAAGGCAATTAGGAGAGCATTTAAGAGACTCCAGTTAATTTAGTAATTAGTGCTTGCATAAGGGAGTTTAACACTTTTGTCTCGAGAATTTTTTGGTGAACTTCAGTATGTCGGGCCCTAGTATTGACGAGGAGCGAGAGATGCCAGTTGAAGAGGTGCCGTTAGTAATCAGTGAGGAGGATGCTAGAGTTTTTGTGAGTAAGCGGTACCACGTGACGGAGGAGAGGTTGACTGGGGTGAATATTTATGGCTTGCACCTGATAGCCAAGGTTTTGGGTCTATCCAATGTAGGAGGGATGTCCAAGGGGGAGCTGATTTCCTGGGTGTTGCGTGGGCGACATGGGGTTTCGGAGGAGAGGGCGTTTGGGGGGGTTCCTCCCCAGATCCCCTCTCACTCGACTCCCACAGTGCCGTCCACTCAAGTACCGGAGGTTAGCACCCTCCCACAGAGGGATGAGAATTGGAAGATTGGAGTGCCCTCGGGCGGTGCGTATGGTGGTTCCCCAGTTCTTGCCCCCCCTCCTTCAGTAGTGGCAGCTCCCTCTTCCTGCCTGTCTCCAGATATGATATTTAGACTTGAGCTTGCTAAAATTGAGGCTGAGGCTGAGACCAGGAGGCAGGAGAGTGAGGCTAGGAAGCAGGAGAATGAGACTAGGAGGCATGAGATTGAGGCTGAGTCTAGAAGGCAGGAGAATGAGACGAGGAGGCACGAGGCTGAGCTTAGGTACGACTCAGAGAAATATTGTGCTCAAATAGATTTAGATAAGACTCGTGCAGAGTCGACAGGGATTCGGATGGGCCGTGAGGGCCAAGTAAGAGAACAGTCCTCCTTGTCCCACTTAGTCAAGTTGGTGCCGGTATTTAGTGAAACTGAAGTCACAGAATTTTTTAATCGTTTTGAGAAGAAGTGTAGGGAGCATAATTGGCCTGAAGAGAAGTGGGCAGCTCTAGTCTCCTCCAGACTTACGGGTAAGGGTCTGAAGGCTTATGATGCACTGCCTTTAGAGTCTTGCATTGACTACCCAGAATTGAAGAGAGCTGTCCTACGGGCATACGAGTTGCAACCAGAAACATATCGATTGAAGTTTCGGGGTGTTACAAAGACTAGGGAGGTGACCTTTCTTGAGCATGCCCGGGACTTAAAAGATGCACTTACAAACTGGACACGTTCTGAGAAAGCTGAGACGGCCGAACAGTTGACTGAGCTGTTTCTGCTCGAGCAGTTTTATAAGTGTACAGGTGCAGAAATGACTTTAACTATTAAAGAAAAGAATCCAAAAACTCTACAGGAGGCAGCTGAGATGGCTGACCTCCGGCTATCATTAATTCGTGGGTGCGGGTCTGCCCAGCGTAGTGAGGCAGGTAACAAGGGGCGTGACGCCCCACCCCCCCGAGTTAGTAATATATCTTATGCAAACAAGTACAAGAGTTATGATACCAAGACTGACCACAAGACTAGCACCGTCCCATTTAAGAAGGGGCCGGGCCCTTCCCAGTACCAAGGGAAGCCCAAAGGGGAGTTAGAGTGTTTTCAATGTCATAAAAAGGGGCACTTTGCAAGAGTCTGTCCTAGCAAACCACCTACAGCGGCTGTGTCTTTGGCCTGCAACATTGGTGTGTCTCTGAAGCCTTCTGAGTTTGCCCGGGGCAGTTCGTCAGAGGCTGAGGCACCGCCAATGCAGAAGCACCTGGGAGGCTCGAACCCTGCTCAGGATGTTTTTTGCGACCATAGAGGACGGGGTTGCGTGATGTGGGCGGGGCGCAAGCATGGAGTAGAGGTCTTGCGTGATACAGGTGCTTCCCAGACTTTGATGAAAAACTTGACTGGCTACCCTATAAATGCGGCTCGGGTGGTGGTGGTGCAGGGTATTAATGCAACTCGGTCATACCCGCTGGTGCGGTTGGAGTTGGAGGTGGATGGTGTGGCACGTGAATTGGATGTTGGGATTGTGGAGAAACTGCCAGTGGAGGGCGTCGACCTTCTTCTCGGCAACGACTTTGCAATGCCCGCTTCTGAGGTTCTACCCTTAGTCGTTGCCGAGAGGCCGGCCGACGTGAGTAGGGAAGAGCGAGAGTGGGTCGAGCGGTGCCAGGCACAACCCATGGCGTGTGCTGTCACCCGAGCTCGGGCAGCTAAAGTGTCACAGCCTAGTCCTCCGTCTTCAGACCAGCAGAGGAACGATCAACAGGAGGAGGCTAAAGCTGGAGTTGGTTTTAAGAGTTTTGACTCGGCGGCTCTCCTGGGTGATTCAGTATTAGCACCATTACTTAGTTCTGGAGTAGCCCCTGGGCCTGTCATCGAGAGTGACGAGGCTGGGCATGACGAGTCTCCACGACAGCAACGTTATGAACATCGAGAGAGACAGAGGGAGCAGCTCAGTATCGGGGAGGGTCATGCATTGCTCCGGGAGCAGTTAGATCGCTTGGCACCCTCAGATATACGTCGGTTGCAGCTGGAGGACCCTGAGCTCCAAACGTGTGCTAATGGAGCTGTGGAGCTCGACGAGGACGGTGATGCACAGCCGGGAGATTTTTTTTATTTAGATGGCATCCTGTATCGGCGTTTTCAAGACCCTAACCGTAGCTGGAAGATGGGGTCCGGGGTAGTGGACCAGTTGATGGTGCCGCGGGAGTGCAGGGATAGCCTACTGAGTTTGGCGCATGACACACCGCTGGCAGGACATTTGGGGGTAAGAAAAACGGTGGCGGCTTTGGGGAAGTTGTTTTGGTGGCCGGGGATGAAGTCTCATGTGCAGTCCTGGATAAACTCATGTGATATTTGTCAACGGGTCGGGAAACCAAACCAAGTTATTCCTAAAGCTCCGTTGCACCCTATTCCTGTAATTGGGCCACCTTTTAGTAAGATTGTTGTTGACATGGTTGGTCCCCTCCCTCCCACAAAGGCTGGTAATAAATTTTTGTTAACCATCATGGATGTTGCCACTAGATACCCCGATGCATACCCCATGAAAAACGGCATGGCTAAGACGGTAGTCAGTAACTTGTTGTGGTACTTTTCAAGGTACGGGTACCCGGAGGAGATTCAGTCTGATCAGGGGTCCAATTTCACCTCCAATCTCTTTAAGCAAACAATGCAACAGCATGGAATACGGGCGGTGGTATCGTCAGCGTATCACCCTGAGAGCCAAGGGGTGCTTGAGCGGTGGCATGCCACCCTTAAAAGCATGCTCAGGTGTTATTGTGCTGATAACGGAAGAGATTGGGATCTTGGATTGCCGTATGTACTGTTTGCTGCTCGGGAAGTGCCTGGTGAGAGCCTGGGATTTAGTCCAAACGAGCTGATTTTTGGACACCCGAGTCAGGGGCCCCCTTAATATGCTGCGGGAAATTTGGGAAGGAACTGTGCCGCCTTGTTCCTTGTTGAAGTATGTGTTTGAAAGCCGTGAGCGCATGCTTAAGAGTCTGGAGATGGCAGGTCGGAATTTAACAGGGTCACAAGCTTTAATGAAGGACAGGTATGATCGCAAAGTGAAGCTCCGGGAGTTCATTGTGGGACAGGAGGTGTTGATTTTGTTGCCTTTGGTTGGTAACCCCTTGTCGGCGAAGTATACTGGACCCTATAAAATTGTGGAGAAAATTTCGGACCTAGATTACCTTGTTGCCACTCCAGACAGGAGGAAGAAGAATCAGTTATGTCACGTGAACCTGATAAAAGAGTATGTGAGGCGCCCCTCTGAGCCTCTCACTGTCCCTGTGTTGGCTTGTTGCGGCCGTGGTGGAGAAGGAGAGGGGGACAGTCAAGCTTCAGAGGAGGATAGCTGGGATCACCATGTTTCAGCGGATCAGTGGGCGGGGAACTCGAGCCTAAGGGCTGACGAGGCTATAGCCCATTTGCCTGAGCCGCAATTTGAAGCTATCCGTCAGTTGCTCGGTTTATACCCCACTGTATTCGCTGAACATCCAGGCCTCACTACTCAGGCTATGCATGATGTTGACGTGGGGCACCATCTACCCTTTAAGTCAATCCCATACCGTGTGCCCCCCATAAAACTACCCGCTCTGAGGGATGAGTTGGAGTATATGCTCGGTAGAGGGTTGATAGAGAAAGGTACCGTTAAATGGACTTCCCCCGTAACACTGCAGCCTAAGCCAGATGGCAAGGTACGCTTCTGTATTGATTTCCGTAGGCTAAACGGTTTGACTCCAACTAACCCATATCCTCTTCCTCGGGTTGATGATAGTGTTGATAAAATTGGTAATGCTCGGTTTTTGTCTAAAGTTGATTTAGTAAAAGGTTACTGGCAAGTACCTTTGTCCGAGCGCGCTAAAGAGGTATGTGGTTTTGTGGTGGATGGGAGTACTTACCGGTGTAATGTTATGCCCTACGGACTTAAGAATGCACCAGCAACGTTTCAGAACCTGATGAATGAAAGTGAAAAGGACAATGATGCGCTGGGGCATTTCGAGATCTATGTTCCAGCCTATGGTCCGGTCGGTGTAGTTTACCCAGATCATTACCCTCTCGAGATCTTGGACCAGTTTCACAATCGGAATATGAGGCTGACCAGGTGGTCACTAAGGTTATTGGTATATAACCTGGACATAAGCCATATTGCCGGTTGTGACAACGAGGTTGCATGTGGTCGTTCAGGGGTATATGATCCTGGGTAGATTGACACACGGGTAGCCTCCTGCTTTGGTTTGAGTAGTATTTTGCGCTTGGTGCTTGTTGGCTCGCGGTTGTAGCCCAGCGTATTGGGTCGTAAAGCAGGATTGTTGAGCGTTTGGTATAGAAGAAAATAGGCTGCCCTTATAGTGCAGCCGGAAAAAAACATATTAAAATATAAAAATCATATAAAAACTCTTTCTTTTTGATATAGATAATTGTATAAGTTTGTCATAGCCTATAAAGTTTGAGTAGTCCACGAACTATCAAACGGCTGAGCTGCTGTAAGCTCGCTCTGGGAGCATGATATTGTGTCTTTTACTATTGTTGGGAGGAGTTATGAAATGTGAATTTTTTTTTTATATAAGATGTGTTTTAGTGATAAACTCAGCGTTGTTTTAGTGCCATGCGGTCGCTGGGTGTGAGGGGTTTGATGGGGTTCTGTATATCAGATTTTAGCTCAGGGTTGAGCAAGTAAAATCTTGGGGGAGGTGTGACGCATGTCGAGTATGAGCATGCTGTACAGAACGCCCAGTCAGGCCCCACTCTCGCTGGGATCGTCAGGGCAGGAACTTTGGCTGTAGTCTGTGTAGAGTTTCCTAACTTAGTTTATGTGAGCCGTTGTACTATAAGTATTATAAATATGTATTTTGTTTTCATCTGAGTCAACGAGTTCTATTTTATATCATTAGTTATAAGTATTGTGTGTGGGACTTATATGTAATGATGAGAGGAGAGAGAGAGAGATATTACGTAACGGGGACCAGTGAGTGCGCCACGCGGGCAGATAGGCCTAATTCCCTCCTCCCTCCTCCCTTCCTCCCTTTCAGCGCGTGGGAAGTTCTTTGTCGATCCCAGATTGAGAGAGAATATGACGTCATGATTGCCAGTGGGCGGTCCTTAAGTAGTTTGAGATATGCCGCTAGAGGGCCGAGTATAAAAAGGGAGGTCCCGCCGCATTTTCCTTAGAACTCATCAGGCAAAGCGACTTCTCATATCCCTTGCAACTATCCATATTCTTCCGACTGATGTGAACTTTCTCTACTCTCTGAACAGCCCTATCTTCTTCTCTTCTCGTCCCTGTTTAACCTCCATGACCCCTTTGGTGCAGATTTAGTCAGCCAAAGTATTATCGCTTGAGTTCTCACGAGATAAGTGCCTGTTAGATAGCCTATTTTTGGAAGGGTTAACTAGAATAGGATTGATTGATGTTTGTTGCACTCGTATATGCATTTCCCTGTGTGCGATTATTCATGTTCCTGTTTTCTGCTGGTTTAGGCAATGCTAGACTGGGATAGGGTTTCTGAGTTGTGATTTCCTATGAGTACTAGGTTGCGGTTGAACCAGTACAATTGCAACGGAGACGTGGAACGCCTAGGTGGTCTTTCTGACTGTGTACCGTGGGAGTTTAGCACTGTGTTGCGAGTGAGGGCTTTTGCCTATGCCACCCAACACTGTGTTATCTCATTTGCTTGACTTTGAGAGGATCGCCAGGAGAGAACCAGATACTAGTGATCTGGATCTCTCAAGAGAGCATCCCGTCAATTACCGTATTTGGCCGCACAGTCTTAAGGACCTCGCTAGGCTACGAGCCGCTTGCTCAGCCATTGTCTCTTAACCTTAGATATCCCAGCTAGACTTTGCTCGACCAGCAGATACAGTATAGTATTGAAGCTTCTCCTTATGTATATTATTGTTTAAGCACTATTGATTTCATGTGTGGCACGCTTAGCTACTTCAGAGATTAGTGGCCCACGAGCACAATCTTAGTAGGCTATTGCCAGTGCATTGTCGGAGTACTTCTTCTTAATGTTTGCCATATCCTATTGCTTATTCTTATAATTCTTCTTATGTCAATTTAAAGCCTTTAATTACCAGTGAGTTATTCATTAAATTGCTGTTCAAAATCCGATACTTACTTCTTATGAGTATTCGAGAAGCATCTAACTTATCAGAAGATTCCTTGCTTGATGCTCGAGGACTATTGTTTAACTTAACGTAATAGTGCCGATCCGAAGTAGAGGGTGGAGGACTTCTTAAGTTCTTAGTTCAAGGGTGGATTACTTCGGCTTCGGCCAACACTATTCTTTAGTGTTGTAGTACTTTCTTCTTTGTTTGATTGTTGACCAGACTAGATAACTCCCGTCTTGTTATTAGTCTGTTGTGTGAAACGCTAGTACCGAGTTCTTGTATACCCCGTTATAGCAGATAGAACTCTGGAGGGTAGTGGCGTTTTTTGTTCGGCTGGCAGTACTCTGGGGTTGGGATCGTGTGTTTCCGTTGTGGCAGCGAGCCATACTCGAGTCCGGTGTAAGAGCCCTAGTGTACCCGAGTGCCCGGTCGTAACACGGCATGGCTGTTTACCATCGATGGCTACGGCTCCAACTTCCTTATAGCCTGAAACTCGCAAGTGGTCAATTGTCCACTTGCGAGTTTCGTTCTATAAGGAAGTTGGAGCCGTAGACATTGATATTTAAGGGGTGGTCTCCACTTGAGGGATTTTTTTCTTGACTCCTTTCTCCCTCATGTTTAGCCCCATTGCTTTTCTAATTTTTAAGACGTTCGCCCCATTATTTTGACGATTTTAAAAACTTTCGACCCATTTCTGTCAATGTTAAGACCTTTCGTGCCATTTAGGTGTCGATTTTTTCCTGGCGAGCGATAGCGAGCCTGTAATTTAAGGGGAACCGGCCTTCGGCCGGGACATTTTTCTACCGAAAAATGTACAAGTTTGTCTTGAAAGGGGGTCTAGGGGGAGTAATTTTAACTTGATGGAAGTCTAGGGAATCAACTAAAAACCTCCACTTAACAGTATTACCGGCTAAAATGTTTGTTGTACGGTGGCGCTAATAAGTCATGTCCAAGCTGTCATTACGATTGGCTTGTTCTGTGCTGTATTAATGTCTGTCAGATGTTGAATAGGGTGGGTAAGTGTAGGAACATGTTGGTATAATTCCCTCGATAAGAAGAAATGAAGCTTAGATATTGCCGAGACCAATTATTGATCAAAACATACTGGGTGCCGATACATGACTTATTAGGCCGACTGTACATTTATAAACACATACAACTACATTCAACACACGGTTTATCCATTAGACATCTACTTTATTGTTGTATTTCTGTTTAATACCGAGGTTTACGGCTCCAACTTCCTTATAGAACGAAACTCGCAAGTGGTCAATTGCTTTTAAGGGCAGGCTTTCAGTGTGTTTCCTAGACTTCCATCAAGCTTGAAATTACACCCCCTTGACCCCCTTTCAAGATAAATTTTTACATTTTTCGGTAGAAAAATGTCCCGGCCGAAGGCCGATTCCTCTTAAATTGCAGGACTCTCTCTTTACACGCCGAGCATATCTCCCTGGAATGAACCGCAAGGTGTGTGAGATACAAACTATCGGAGCTCCCCCTGCAGTAGTGATATTGTGAGCCTTTGACCTTCCCTTACTAGTCTCTCTCTATATATATATATATATATATATATATATATATATATATATATATATATATATATATACTGTATATTTATGTATATACAGGTATATGTATATATACAGTATATACTGTATATCACACTCTCGCACTCCCCCCCTTCTCTCTCTCTCTCTCTCTCTCTCTCTCTCTCTCTCTCTCTCTCTCTCTCTCTCTCTCTCTCTCTCTCTCTCTCCTACAGTGACGATACCCTTTGATCTCAGTTAATATATTCAACTCTAACTTTTGTCAACTTCCTTATGGTTTTATCTCTCTCTCTCTCTCTCTCTCTCTCTCTCTCTCTCTCTCTCTCTCTACAGTGACCATACCCTTTGATCACAGAGGGTACAAAGGAAGTCAAGCAACAACTTATGGCTTCCTTTAGCAATATTTAGACGATATTGCGCATCTTAGGAAGGATCTGTGGTAGTTAATAGGCTTGGTTGAGACAGTTTGAAGCTTTATTATCGCTAGAGGTCTTTCCTAAGCTAAATACAATTGTCTAATAGTTGCCAGAGTGTGATGAAAAGGACGTCCCTGGTACTGGACGGGTTAAGGGGCCCACCTCGCTTTTTTTTCTCTTTTTCTCTCTCTCTTTGGCTTGTATCCATTCAGCCTACTATTTTAAGACGTTTACCACCATCCAGGTGTCAATATTTTCCTGGCGAGCGGTAGCGAGCCAGCATATATATATATATATATATTTTTTTTTTTTACAGCAAGCTAAATTTGTACATTCTTCGATAGAATAATGTCTCCGGCAAAGACGGATATCTCCATACAATGTTGGCTCGCTATCGCTCGCCAGGAAGAAATCGACACCTGGATGGGGATAAACGTCTTAAAACAGTTGGCTGAATGGGGCCGAATGGATATAAGCCAGGGAAAGAGAGGAAAGGACAGAAAGATAAAACAAAAAAAGGCCCGTGACCCCTCTTAACGACCTTTGTACAGTGTTGGATAGGTTTTAGGTTACTCGATATTGTTGTGAGAGAGAGAGAGAGTGAGAGAGAGAGAGGCAGAGGCAGTTGTGTGTGAGAGAGAGAGAGAGAGAGAGGCAGAGGCAATTGAGAGAGAGGAGAGAGAGAGAGAGGCAGTTGTGTGAGAGAGAGAGAGAGAGGCAGAGGCAGTTGACTACAAAGGAAGTACAAAGGAGTACAAAGGAAATCAAGCAACAACAGTATAGTGACCCTTCTAGGCTGCTTGTCCTCCAAAACACTGAGGATCAAGTGTCCAAACAGTGGTTTAGAGTGGGTAAGGGAACATTGGAAAGGGAATTACTGCCCTGGAACTAATGTCCGTGGCAGGATTAGGAAGTTAGTAGGGGACAGATAACTGAGGGGAGGATAAAATAAAGTTATTCATTTACAAACGCAGTCAGTCGCGGGTTTGATGCGAGATATTTGTCTAGGCGGAGTTTAAATGAATCAACGGTGATGCAGTCTATAACGTCTCGGGGAAGCCCATTCCACAAGTTGACAACTCGATTGAAGAAGAAATTCTTAGATTCGTGTGAGTTAAAAGATTTACCAATAATTTTGCAACCGTTTCCCCGCGTGTAATTAGATTGGTCGATAGTGAAGTACTTACTAGAGTTCATATTGTCGATGCCTTTGATGATTTTGAACACTTGAATTAAGTCACCTCTTAATCTGCGCTGGGTTAAAGGAAATAGATTTAATTCTCTAAGACGCTCTTCGTATGGTTTGTTCTTTAGGCTAGGTATCATTTTGGTAACTCTACGTTGAACTCGTTCTAGCTTGTTTATGTCTTTTTGGTAATAAGGGCACCAGCATTGAACGCAGTATTCCAGAAGAGGGCGGACTAAGGAATTGTAAAGGGTTAGGATAACGTCTTTGGATTTATGCTCAAATGACCTGCCTATAAAGCCAATTATTTTGTTTGCCTTCTTAACAACTTCTGAACATTGTTGACTCGGTTTTAGGTTACTCGATATTGTTACTCCCAGATCGGTTTCTCTGTTTACATTCTTAAGCTGAGTGCCATTCATCGAATAGTTTGCTTTCTCATTTAGGTATCCGATATGTAGTACTTTACATTTATCCGCATTGAAACTCATTTGCCAAATTTGGGCCCAACATGACAATTTATCTAGATTGTGTTGCATATCGTCAACTTGATCTTTTGAGAGTACGCTATTTGCAATTTTTGTATCGTCAGCAAATTTTGAGATTGTACAGGTGAGACCCTCATCTATGTCGTTGATGTAAATTAGAAAGATAATTGGTCCTAGTGTGTGTGAGAGAGAGCGACAGGCGCTGTTGTGTGTGAGAGAGAGCGACAGGCGCTGTTGTGTGTGAGAGAGAGAGAGAGAGAGGCTGTGTGTGTATGTGAGATAGGCGGTTGTGTGTGAAAGAGAGAGAGAGAGTGGGGGGATGGATAAAAATAGTGTGTGTGTGGGTGTGTGAGAATACTGAAATGCTACAGGTGAGAAAATACCACTGTCATAGTAGCATAACATAGCATTGTATAGCATAGCAGAACGTAATATAAGACAGCATAGCATAGCATACCTTAGCATTGTATAACAGTAGAACGTAATATACCGTAGCATAGCATAGCATTGTATAACATAGCAGAACGTAATATAGCATACCATAGCATTGTATAGCATAGTAGAACGTAATATAGCATACCATAGCATAACATAGCATTGTATAACATAGCAGAACGTAATATAACATAGCATAACATAACATTGTATAGCATAGCAGAGCATAACATAACATAACATTGCATAGCATAATACAATATAATATAACATAGCATAATATAACAGCATAGCATAACATATAATATTACATAAAATAGTATAACATAATATAACATAATTACATAATATAATATAACATGTCATAACATAACATAACACAGCATAACATAATATAACATAACATAACATATCATTACATAACATAATATAATATAACATGCCATAACATAACATAACACAACATAACACAGCATAACATAATATAACATAACATAACATATCATTACATAACATAATATAATATAACATGCCATAACATAACATAACACAACATAACACAGCATAACATAACATAATATAATATAACATGCCATAACATAACATACCATTACATAACAAATCATAATACAACATAGCATAGCATAACTTAACTTAGCATAATATAACATAACATAGCATAATACAACATAACATAACATAATACAACATAACATAACATAGCATAACATAACATAGCATAACACAACATAACACAGCATAACATAACATAACACAACATAACATAGCATAGCATAACATAGCATAACACAACATAACATAACATACCATTACATAATACAACACAACATAATCTATCATAGCATAACATAATATAACACAACATAACATAACATAACATAACACCACATAACACAGCATACCACAACATAACATAGCATAACACAACATAACATAACATAACATACCATTACATAATACAACACAACATAATCTAGCATAGCATAACATAATATAACATAACATAACACCACATAACACAACATAACACAGCATAACACAACATAACATAGAATAACACAACATAACATAACATAGCATGCCATAACACAACATAACACAACATAACACAACATAACATAGAATAACACAACATAACATAACATAGCATACCATAACACAACATAACACAACATAACATAACATAACATACCATTACATAATACAACGCAACATAATCTAGCATAGCATAACATAATATAACATAACATAGCATAACATAACATAATATAACACAACATAATACAACAACATAATACAACATAACATAACATAACATAACACAACATAACCTAACATAACATAACAACATAGCATAATACAACACAACATAATCTAACTTAGCATAACAACACAACATAACATAACATAGCATAACATACCATATTATAACCTACATTGGCTCTATGTGTACAGTACATCATCACACTCGGTTAAAAGGGTAGGGAACACTATCTGCTCCGACGTCTTGGGGGTTATTACGAAGTTTGGTTTAATTAGTATCGTGGTTTTTTTTTTTTTTTTTTTTTTTTTTTTTTTTCCGTTTTTTTTTTTTTTTTTAGCCAAGTATTTTAGTTTGTCCCCTAGACTAACAAAAGCGCCTTCCCAGACTTCCTTCAAGCTAGAAAATCCCCACCCAGACCCCCTTCAAGGTAAAATCTTCTCGAAGCCTGATTTATTTTAAGTTGTGTGTATATATTCAGGCACATACCCTATTTGCTCGGGGTGGACGACACGAGACAGAGCCTGAACAGAAACAACGTTTAAAGTTCCTATTTTCAGGGTGCGGGACCACTTTCGCGTTCCCTCGCCCGTTTCTCTGTCTTGTCGAGTAGGAGAAATATAAAAGGGGAGGAGGATTCCTAGCCCCCTGCCCCCAGAAGGAAAAGTAGGATAGTAAAAGAGACAGACAGAAACAGCTGTATTGCTCGCCCAGAAAATAATCGACACCTGAAAAAGGTGAAGCGTCTTATCATCGCCAAACTAATGGGGTGAAACGTCTTATAATTTCCAAACTAACAAAGCAAAACAGGGTACATAAAAAAAAATGCCCCCCCCCCCCCCCCCCCCCCCCCACCCTACCCCACCCCCCGGACCAAATAGGGATGATAGCCAATAATACGCCAAGCTAATTGATCACTAATTGGTTCCCTGATCTTAATGATGCTGGCATCCCAAAATGTTTCCGTTCCGATGATTTAATAACCCGTATTAAAAGTTACGGTAATGACGCATAATTAGCTTCCAGGATCGCAGTAAAAAAAATGGACCGACACACACAATTTTTTTTTTTCTATGTGAGTGAGGGAGGCAAAAGGCAGAACTGCCTGTAGCGAGTGCCTCCCCCAGAGTTGAAAGAGTGACAGGGCCAAAATCAAGGGACGTTCGAGCCAAAATGCCTGGACACACGGAGTTTGAAGCAATTGAAGTCATAGGAAGAGGGAAAGACCGATTCTGGGAGAGTGTACCAGAGCTCAGCTGTTGAATAGAAGAAAGTCTGGTAGTAATGTTTCACTCTTGGGTTGGAGAGTTGCACCGAGTAGGGGTGGGATTGTGTTGCAAGACGGGTACCACATGCTCTACGTAGAGGAGGTGGTATACACTGGGAGAGCTCTGAGGAACACTGATTATTATAGTAGCGAGAGAGATGCAACATTGCGGCGGAGAGAGAGATTGCAGAGAGTTGGTGAGTGGACGGGAGTTAATGATACGAAAGGCCATCCTTTCTACTTGTCTAGGAGTGTGGTGTGAGAGGATCCTCCCCACACATGTGAACAATACTCAATACAAGGATGCACCGTGCCCCTGTACAGAGCAAGAAGCTGTGCAGGGGTAAAGAACCCATTGAGACGGTTGAGCACACATACCTTTTCTATTGCACACTAGACATAATATTATAGAAGGCCTTCGATAGAGTCTGGCACAAATATCTGATTTCTAAACTGCCCTCCTTCGGTTTCTATCCCTCCATCTATGCCTTTGTCTCTAATTTGTTTCTGGCCGTTCCATAGCTGCGGTTGTGGATGGCCATCATTCATTTCCTCAACATATCAACTCCAGTGTTCCTCAGGGTTCTGTCCTGTATCCAATTTTCTTTCTAATATTCATTAACCCTCTGAGTACCAGCGACGTGTGTTGTATGATATGATGAAGCTTAAGGAAGATCTGTGGTAGTTAAAAGGGTTGGTTGAAAGATCTTGAAGCCTTAATATTGCTAGGGGTCCTTCCTAAGCTGAATAAAATCGTCTAATCATTGCCAGGATATATTTAATAGGATGTACTGCACGGGTTAAGGGGAGATTTCCACTTGAGGGACTTTTTTCTTGACCCCTTTCTCACTCATGTCTAGCACCATTGCTTTTGAGATTTTGAGACGTTTGCCCCATTAATTTGGTGATTTTCAGAATTTCCGCCCCATTCTTTCAATTTTAAGACCTTTCGTGCCATTTAGGTGTCGATTTTATCCTGGCGAGCGATAGCGAGCCTGTAATTTAAGAGTAACCGGCCTTCGGCCGGGAAATTTTTCTACCGAAAAATGTACAAATTTATCTTGAAAGGGGGTCAAGGGGGTGACATTTTAAGATTGCTGGAAGAGTACGAAACAAACTAAAAACCTCCCCTTAATGATCTTCTCAACTGTACCTCCTGTCCTTTCCACTCATACGCTGACAACTCTACCTTACACTATTCAACTAGTTTTCCAGAACATCCCAGCAAGCAATCACTCAAAAACCAACGTGATGAAGCCATAGAACACTAACTTATCTTGTGATTTAACTACCATTTCCAATTGGGGCAGAGAAAACCTTGTTGCTTTCAATGCTTCCAAAACCCAGTTTCTCCATTTATCTACCCTTCAAGAACTCCCAGAGGACTATCCCTTATACTTCAACAACTATCCCTTATACTTCAACAACTATCCCTTATACTTCAACAACTATCCCTTATACTTCAACAACTATCCCTTATACTTCAACAACTATCTGTGACGCATGTCCAGTGTGAGCATGCTGTACAGAACGCCTAGTCATGCCCCACTCTCGCTAGGATCGTCAGGGCAGGAACTTTGGCTGTAGTCTATGTAGAGTTTCCTAACTAGTTCATGTGAGCCGTTGTACTATAAGTATTATGAATATGTATTTTGTTTTCATCTGAGTCAACGAGTTCTATTTTATATCATTAGTTATAAGTATTGTGTATAAAACTTATTTGTAATGATGAGAGGAGAGAGAGAGATTACGTAATGGGGGTCAGTGGGTGCGCCATGCGGGAGGTGGGCCTAACTCACTAGCACTCCCCCCCCCCTCCCCCCTCCCCTCAGTGCGTGGGAAAGCCTTTGTCTATCCCAGATTGAGAGAGAGCGATTACGTAATGATTGTCAGTGGGCGGTCCTTAGTAGTTCACGTTGGGCTCACTAGAGGGCCGAGTATAAAAAGGGAAGTCTCGCCACATTTTCTTCAGAACTCATTAGGCAGAGCGACTTCTCATTTCCCTTGCTAACTATATATATTCTTCTGACTGATGTGAACTTTCTCTACTATCTTTACAGCCTTTTTTCCTCTTTTCCCTACCCTTTTTAACTTCCATGGTCCCGTTGGTGCAGAGCTAGTCAGCCAACGTATTATCGCTTGAGTTCTCACGAGATATATGCCTAGTAGATAGCCTATTTTGGAAGGGATAACTTAGAATAGGATTGATTAATGTTTGTTGCACTCGTATATGCATTTCCCTGTGTGTTATTATTATTGTTCCTGTTTTCTGCTGGTCTAGGTAATGCTAGACTGGGATAAGGCTACTGGTGTTGTGATTTCCGATGTGTACTAGATTTTGTTGAACCTGTACAATCGCAACGGAGACGTGGGAAGCCTAGGTGGTCTTTCTGACTGTGTACCTTGTGAGTTTAGCACTGTGTTGCGAGTGAGGGCTTTTGCCTCTGCCACCCAACACTGTGCTAACTCGTTTGCTTTGACTTTGAGAGGGTCGCCAGGAGAGAACCAGATACTAGCGATCTGGATCTCTCAAGAGAGCACCCCGTCAATTTACGTAATTTGGCCGCACAGCCTTAAGGACCTCGCTAGGCTACGAGCCGCTTGCTCAGCCATTGTTTCCTAGCCTACTACATCCCAGCTAGACTTTACTCGATTAAGCAGATACAGAATAGTATTGAAGCTTTCCTTATGTATGATATTGTTTATGCACTATTGATTTCATGTGTTGCACGCTTAGCTACTTTAGTGATTAGTGGCCCACGAGCACAATCCGAGTAGGCTATTGCCGGTGCATTGGCGGAGTACTTCTTTTTAATGTTTGCCATTTACTATTGCCTATTCTTATAATTCTTCTTATGTCAATTTAAACCTTTAATGATATTTAATTGCCAGTGTTTTGCTTATTGAATTGCTGTTCAAAATCCGATACGTACTTCTTACGGGCATCCGAGAAGCATCTAACTTTTTCAGAAGATTCCTTGCTCGATGCTTAAGGACTATTAATTAACGTAACGTAATAGTGCCGATCCGAAGTAGAGGGTGGAGGACTTCTTAAGTTCTTAGTCAAGGGTGGATTACTTCGGCTTCGGCCAACAATATTCTTTGGTGTTGTTGTTTCTTACTTCTTTGTTTGATTGTTGACCAGACTAGATAATTCCTGTCTCTTTATTAGTCTGTTGTTGAACACTAGTACCGAGTTCTTGTATACCCCGTTATAGCAGATCGAACTCTGGAGGGTATTGGTGTTTTTTGTTCGGCTGGCAGTACTCAGGGTTTGGGATCGTGTGTTTCCGTTGTGGCAGCGAGCCGTACTCGAGTCCTGATTGAGAGCCCTTGTGTACCCGAGTGCCAGGTCATAACAAATGGCGACCTTGCTTAGGATTTTGTGAACGTGCCTTCTGCGTGTCGTAAGAGGCGACTAAAGAGGTTGGGTCGGTGGGCTTGCGACCCCCACCCGGAAAAAATATCTAAGCAAAAAAAAACGAACGAACAGCCTCGGATGCGGACGGAACCAACGTTGACGAACCACGACCGACTAAGGACATGCCTTCGGACATTCTGAGAATGGCGACATGGAATGTTAGTGGCATGAATGATGGCACAAAAGAGAGAGAGGTTCTGGAAGTGTTAGTGAATGCCAGGCTGGATGTATGTGGAATGACAGAGACCAAATGGAAAGGTTCAGATGTGAGAGAGTGGGAGTGTGGAATAGGTGTGTGTGCTGGAGTGAGTGAAGGAATAGCGAGAGAAGGTGCATGTTTGTTTGTAAGTAGCAAATGGAAGGAATGTGTAAGAGAGTATGGGTCTGTGGGTTCAAGGATTGTGTGGGTGAGAATGAAAGTAGGAATACAAACGTGGGTGATTGTATGCGTGTATGCCCCGACAGAGGATATACTTGAAAGAAAGAAAGAGGAGTTCTGGATGAATGTGGAGGCGTGCCTGGAGAAGTTTGACAAGAACGAAAGAATATTTCTGATTGGGGATATGAATGGTAAGGTGGGTGATAGGAAAGTTGAGGGAGTGGTGGGAGGGTGGGGGGTACCATCAGAGGTGAATGGGAATGGTAGTGCACTTGTGGACGTATGTGTGGGGAGGAGGCTGTGGATAGCCAACACCTTCTTCCGACACAGAATGATCCACAGGTACACGTGGAAACGGATGTTGACAATGAAGGATAAGACAGTGGTGGAACGAAAGTCATTGATTGATTATGTATGTGTGGATGAACGAATGAAGAAATCTGTGATGGATGCTAGGGTGTATAGGGGTATTGGAGGGGGTCTGTCTGATCATTATGTAGTGGTAGCTAAGGTTAGGATACAAAAGAAGTGGGTGAGGAGAGCGGGAGGGAGGCGAGAGGAGGGTGGAATGGTGAGGAGGGTGGAGAGGTTGCAGGAGGAGGAAGTCAGGGAGGAGTACAGGAGAGCAGTGGAAAGACGACTAGGTGGGTTCGACCTGGAAGTTATGGAGGAAGTGGAGGAGATGAGCAAGGTGTTTAAGGATGAGATCTGTGCAGCATGTGAGGAGGTGTGTGGAGTGAGGAGAAGAGGGAGGGGAGTGAAAGGTACAGCATGGTGGACAGAAGAGGTAAGAATAGCTGTGGAAGAAAAGAAGAAAGCATATAGAGAGTGGTTGGGTAGTAGAGGGAATGAAGATTCCGAGAGACAGAAACGAGCGAGGTACGTGGAGAGTAAGAGGGTGGTGAAGAGAGTAGTACAAAGGAGTACAAAGGAAATCAAGCAACAACAGATCTAGTGACCCTTCTAGGCTGCTTGTCCTCCAAAACACTGAGGATCAAGTGTCCAAACAGTGGTTTAGAGTGGGTAAGGGAACATTGGAAAGGGAACTACTGCCCTGCCACTAACGTGGCAGGACTAGGAAGTTAGTAGGGGACATATGGGTTAGTAACTGAGGGGAGGATAAAGTTATTCATTTACAAACGCAGTCAGTCGTGGGTTTGATGCGAGATATTTGTCTAGGCGGAATTTAAATGAATCAACGGTGCTGCAGTCTATAACGTCTCGGGGAAGCCCATTCCACAAGTTGACAACTCGATTGAAGAAGAAATTCTTAGATTCGTGCGAGTTAAAAGATTTACCAATAATTTTGCAACCGTTTCCCCGGGTGTAATTAGATTGGTCGATAGTGAAGTACTTACTACAGTTCATATTGTCGATGCCTTTGATGATTTTGAACACTTGAATTAAGTCGCCTCTTAATCTGCGCTGGGTTAAAGGAAATAGATTTAATTCTCTAAGACGCTCTTCGTATGGTTTGTTCTTTAGGCTAGGTATCATTTTGGTAACTCTACGTTGAACTCGTTCTAGCTTGTTTATATCTTTTTGGTAATAAGGGCACCAGGATTGAACGCAGTATTCCAGAAGAGGGCGGACTAAGGAATTGTAAAGGGTTAGGATAACTTCTTTGGATTTATGCTCAAATGACCTGCCTATAAAACCAATTATTTTGTTTGCCTTCTTAACAACTTCTGAACATTGTTGACTCGGTTTTAGGTTACTCGATATTGTTACTCCCAGATCAGTTTCTCTGTTTACATTCTTAAGCTGAGTGCCATTCATCGAATAGTTTGCTTTCTCATTTAGGTATCCGACATGTAGTACTTTACATTTATCCGCATTGAAACTCATTTGCCAAATTTGGGTCCAACATGACAATTTATCTAGATTGTGTTGCATATCGTCAACTTGTTCTTTTGAGAGTACGCTATTTGCAATTTTTGTATCGTCAGCAAATTTTGAGATTGTGCAGGTGAGACCCTCATCTATGTCGTTGATGTAAATTAGAAAGAGAATTGGTCCTAGTACCGATCCCTGGGGTACCCCGCTACTTACATTGGTCCATTTAGATGCCTTACCGTTTATGACTACCCTTTGCTTTCTGTTGCTGAGCCAAGGAGTGAAGGAAAGTAAGAGAAGAGTAGATGAGGAATTTGGAAGGAATCTGAGTGTAAAATGGAGGGAGAGTAAGAAACTGTTCTGGAAAGAAGTCAAGAAAGTTAGGGAAGGTAGCAAGGGAAACAGTAAGGGTGTGAAAGATAAGAATGGGAGAATGCTAGCCGAGAAGCAAGAGAGAGTCGAAAGATGGAGGGAGTACTTCAGTGAGTTGCTAAATGAAAGGAATGAAGAGCCAGCAAACATAGCTGGATATGGTATGGGAGGGAGAAGAAGAGAAGTAGTGGAGGAGGAGGTGGGGATCAGGAGGTCAGAAGTGTGGGAAGCCATGAAAAGAGTGAAGTTGGGGAAAGCACCAGGAACAGATGGAGTGTGTGGGGAAATGTTGAGGTATGGTGGTGAGATAGTGATAGAATGGGTATGGAAAATGTGCAAACTAGCATGGAAGAAGGGGAGTGCACCCGATGACTGGAAGACTGGCATAATAGTCCCCCTATATAAGGGCAAAGGGGAAAGAGGAGTGTGTGGTAACCACCGAGGAATATGTCTTCTAAGCGTAGTAGGGAAGGTATACAGTAGGGTAGTGATTGAGAGAGTGAGAGTGAGAACGGAGAAATGGATAGGCGACGAGCAGGGAGGCTTTAGGAAGGGAAGAGGATGTGTAGATCAGATTTTTACCCTGAATTGTGTTGTGGAGAAGTATCTGGAGAAGAAACAAAAGGTGTATGTTGCCTTTATGGACTTGGAGAAGGCCTATGACAGAGTGGATAGAGAAGGTTTGTGGAAAGTACTTAGAATATACGGAGTAGAGGGCAAGTTGCTGAAAGCAGTGAAGAGCATGTATGAGGGTGCAAAGGCGGCAGTACGTGTGGAGAGTGAGCAGAGCGAGTTCTTTGACCTGAATGTTGGTTTGAAACAGGGGTGTGTGATGTCCCCGTGGTTGTTTACTGTATATATGGATGGAGTTATGAAAGAAATACTATCAAGAGCAGTGGATGTTGGTGTATCGCTGAAAAGGGAGGGAATTGAGTGGAAGCTACCTATACTGCTGTTTGCAGATGATACAGTTCTGATGAGTGATAATGAATGGGAGTTGCAGGGTCTGGTAAATGAGTTTGGAACAGTGTGCGAAAAACGGAATTTGAAGGTAAATACGGGGAAGAGCAAGGTTATGGTCTTCGAAAGGGGTGAAGTCACAGAGTGTGAGGTGAAGCTGAACGGTCAGGCTATGGAGATCGTCAACTCTTTTAAGTATCTGGGCAGTGTGTTGAGTAAAGATGGGACTATGGATGAAGAGGTGCGAGAGAGGGTACAACAGGGGAAGAGGGTTGTAGGAACGCTAAAAGCAGTAACAAGAAATAGGGTGGTCAGTATGGAAGTGAAGAAGTCCTTGCATGACAGTGTGGTAATCCCGACACTGACTTACGGAAGCGAAGCATGGACGTTGGTTGAAAGACTCAGACCAAGAGTGAGAGCAGTGGAAATGAATTACTTAAGGAGTGCGTGCGGAATTACATGGAGGGATAGACAGACTAATGAGGAAGTAAGAAGGAGGTGTGGTGTGGAGGTAGATGTGCTGGAAAGTGTGAAAAGGAACAACTTGAGATGGTTCGGCCATATGGAACGTATGGAAAGCGAGAGAATGACTAAGAGGGTGTACGAGAGCGAGGTGGAGGGACAGAGGGGGAGAGGTAGACCGAATATGAGGTGGAAGGATGGAGTGAGGAACTACATGAATGAAGGCGGTGCTGGTTGGGGGGAGGGGCGTCGACTGACTGGGGACAGAGGTGCATGGGGGCGGTTCGTTCGTGGCCACCCCTTCGGGGATCACGGCGTCAGGCAATAGATAGATAGATATAAATTTTTGCAGAGTTGTACAACATTTGTTTGTTTGTATTTTAGCGTGCATATTGAAGAATATTTTTTTTGTATGGCAATTAGTAGAGCATTTAAGAGACTCCAGTTAATTTAGTAATTAGTGCTTGCATAGGAAGTTTAACACTTTTGTCTCGAGAATTTTTTTGTGGACTTCAGTATGTCGTGCACTAGCACTGACGATGAGCGAGAGATGCCATTTGAAGGTGTGCCGTTAGTAACCAGTGAGGAGGATGCTAGAGTTTTTGTGAGTAAGCGGTACCACGTGACGGAGGAGAGGCTGACTGGGGTGGATGTTTATGGCTTGCACCTGATAGCCAAGGTTTTGGGCATTTCCAATGTAGTAGGGATGTCCAAGGGGGAGCTGATTTCCTGGGTGTTGCGTGGGCGACATGGGGTTTCGGAGGAGAGGGCGTTTGGGGGGGTTCCTCCCCAGATCCCCTCTCACTCGACTCCCACAGTGCCGTCCACTCAGTTACCGGAGGTTAGCACTCTCCCACAGAGGGATGAGAATTGGCAGATTGGAGTACCCTCGGGTGGTGCACATGGTGGTTCCCCAGTTTTTGCCCCCCCTCCTTCAGTGGTGGCAGCTCCCTCTTCCTGCTTGTCTCCAGATATGGTATTTAGACTTGAGCTTGCTAAGATTGAGGCTGAGGCTAGGAAGCAGGAGATTGAGGCTGAGGCTAGGAAGCAGGAGATTGAGGCTGAGACTAGGAGGCATGAGATTGAGGTTGAGACTAGGAGGCATGAGATTGAGGTTAGGAGGCAAGAGGATGAGACCAGGAGGCATGAGGCTGAGCTTAGGTACGACTCAGAGAAATATTGTGCTAAATTAGATTTAGATAAGACTCGTGCAGAGTCGACAGGGACTCGGATGGGCCGTGAGGGCCAAGTAAGAGAACAGTCCTTGGCCCACTTAGTCAAATTGGTGCCGGTATTTAGTGAAACTGAAGTCACAGAATTTTGTAATCGTTTTGAGAAGAAGTGTAGGGAGCATAATTGGCCTGAAGAGAAGTGGGCAGCTCTAGTCTCCTCAAGACTTACGGGTAAGGGTCTGAAGGCTTATGATGCACTGCCTTTAGAGTCTTGCATTGACTACCCAGAATTGAAGAGAGCTGTCCTACGGGCATACGAGTTGCAACCGGAAACATATCGATTGAAGTTTCGGGGTGTTACAAAGACTAGGGAGGCGACCTTTCTTGAACATGCCCGGGACTTAAAAGATGCACTTACAAACTGGACACGTTCTGAGAAAGCTGAGACGGCTGAACAGTTGACTGAGCTGTTTCTGCTCGAGCAGTTTTATAAGTGTACTGGTGCAGAAATGACTTTAACTATTAAAGAAAAGAACCCAAAAACTCTACAGGAGGCAGCTGAGATGGCTGACCTCCGGCTATCACTAATTCGTGGGTGCGGGTCTGCCCAGCGTAGTGAGGCAGGTAACAAGGGGCGTGACGCCCCACCCCCCCGAGTTAGTGATATACCTTATGCAAACAAGTACAAGAGCCATGATACCAAGACTGACCACAAGACTAGCACCGTCCCATTTAAGAAGGGGCCGGGCCCTTCCCAGTACCAAGGGAAGCCCAAAGGGGAGTTGGAGTGTTATCATTGTCATGAAAAGGGGCACTTTGCAAGAGTCTGTCCTAGCAAACCACCTACAGCAGCTGTGTCTTTGGCCTGCAACATTGGTGTGTCTCCGAAGTCATCTGAGTTTGCCCGGGGCAGTTCGTCAGAGGCTGAGGCACAGCCAATGCAGAAGCACCTGGGAGGCTCGAACCCTGCTCAGGATGTTTTTTGCGACCATAGAGGGCGGGGTTGCATGATGTGGGCGGGGCGCAAGCATGGAGTAGAGGTCTTGCGTGATACAGGTGCTTCCCAGACTCTGATGAACAACTTGACTGGCTACCCTATAAACGCGGCTCGGGTGGTTGTGGTGCAGGGTATTAATGCAACTCGGTCATACCCGCTGGTGCGGTTGGAGTTGGAGGTGGATGGTGTGGCACGTGAATTGGATGTCGGGATTGTGGAGAAACTGCCAGTGGAGGGCGTCGACCTTCTTCTCGGCAACGACTTTGCAATGCCCGCTTCTGAGGTTCTACCCTTAGTCGTTGCCGAGAGGCCGGCCGACGTGAGTAGGGAAGAGCAAGAGTGGATCGAGCGGTGCCAGACACAACCCATGGCGTGTGTTGTCACCCGAGCTCGGGCAGCTAAAGTGTCACAGCCTAGTCCTCCGTCTTCAGACCAGCGGAGGAATGATCAACAGGAGGAGGCTAAAGCTGGAGTTGGTTTTAAGAGTTTTGACTCGGCGGCTCTCCTGGGTGATTCAATATTGGCACCTATGTTGGAGTCTGGAGAGGCCCCAGGACCTGTCACAGCTAGTGAGGAGGTAGGGCAGGAAGAGACTCCGAGGCAGCAACGTTACACACGGAGAGAGAAAAAGGGTTGCTCAGTTTGATATTGGGGGAGGACTTGGGTTGCTTCGGAAGCATCTAGACAGGTTGGTTCCCTCAGATATTTGTAAACTGCAGTTGGAGGATCCGGAAGTTCAGAAGTGTGGTAATGGTGCTGTCGAGATCAAACACGAGGACGGGGAAGCATGTCATGTGAACCTGTTGGAGGAGTTTGTGAGGCAACCACCTGAGCAGCCTACTGTCCCTGCGTTGGTCTGCCGCGGCCAAGGTGGAGAAGGAGAGGGGGGCAGTAGGGCACAGGTGGAGGAGAGTAGGGATTGTCATGTCTCGGCGGAGCAGTGGGCGGGGGACACGAGTCTGGTGGCTGTGGAAGCGCTAGAGCACCTGCCTGAGCAGCAGTGTGCAGCACTCTAGCACCAGCTCGGTTCATACCCCACTGGTCGTGCCGAGCCCCTGAGTCTCACAACTCGGGCGGTGCAAGATGTTCCGCGAGCAGGTCACGTGAATGTTGAAAGACCGTTAGCCTCGTTGTTTCGGTGGTTCAAGGTGGGCGACGAGGCTTTGGCATGGTTGCCAGGTCAGGGTCGACCCATGGCTGCCAAGGGTGGTGGTCAAAAGGAGGACATTGAGCAGATTGGTGAGGTTGGCTGTGGAGTGGATGTGCCCGGTCGTCACATAGCCTCCCAATGCTGCTCTAGTCTAATGCAACAGCCCTACCATAGACCGACTGTATCTGGCCATGTCTCTAAAAGCGGTGATGCTGAGCAGGCAGATGTCGTCACAAGGAATGCGGGGGTGCGCATGTACGGTATCGGCGGGGAAGCCTTAGCAATAATGAACTATGGGAGTGACTGCACAGGTGGTACTGATTGTCCCTCTCATGACCTGGCTGTTCTAGGGACGAAGGTGGAGAAGGAGGGAGACTACAGGTTAGAAGCTGCGGTCTCGGCTGGGTTGTGGGAGGGCACTAGGCATGTTGTTCGTGGAGACAGTGCAAGGCAGTTGTTTACTAGGCTATGGCAGTACTTTCGCATGTTTGTTGCTTCTCCAGGCCTGATGTACGGGGTAGAATCCGACATGCAGGCTGGAGATAGTGCAAGGCTCAGTTTAATTCCCTACCGTATAAATCCTGCTCGACAGCCTATGGTGCAAGCAGAGCTGGATTACGTGTGGACGAAGGGTCTGAGGGATAAGGAATGTCGTGAGTGGTCGTTGCCTGTAACTTTGCAACCGGTGTTAAGTGGCAAGATCAGTGAGTGTGTTGATTGCGAGAGTGTGTGTGCATTATCCCTGACAGACGCCTATACCTTATCAAGAGTTGACGACACCATAGACCGCCTCGGGGCTGCATCGCCTATCACGAAGGTGGATTTGGTAAGGGGTTACTGGCAAGTACCTTTGTCCGAGCGTGCTAAAGAGGTATGTGGTTTTGTTGTGGACGGGAGTACCTACCAGTGCAATGTTATGCCTGACGGACTTAAGAATGCACCAGCAACGTTTCAGAACCTGATGAATGAAATTGTAAAGGACGATGATGGGCTGGAGCATCCTGTTAGTTTCTGCTCGGAGAAGTACAATTCGGCCTAGGGGAGCTGCTCTGTTGTCGAGGAGGAGCTGCTGGCGGTTGTGCTTGCGCTGGGGCATTTCGAGGTCTATGTTCCAGCCTATGGTCCGGTCGTTGTAGTTTACCCAGATCATCACCCTCTCAAGATCTTGGACCAGTTTCACAATCGGAATATGAGGCTGACCAGGTGGTCACTAAGGTTATTGGTATATAACCTGGACATACGCCATATTGCCGGTTGTGACAACGTGGTTGCAGATGGTCGTTCAAGGGTATATGATCCCGGGTAGATTGACACACGGGTAGCCTCCTGCTTTAGTTTGAATAGTATTTTGCGCTTGGTGCTTGTTGGCTCGCGGTTGTAGCCCAGCGTATTGGGTCGTAAAGCAGGAGTTGAGCGTTTGGTATAGAAGAAAATAGGCTGCCCTTATAGTGCAGCCGGGAAAAACATATTAAAATATAAAAATCATAAAAAAACTCTTTCTTTTGATATAGATAATTGTATAAGTTTGTCATAGCCTATAGAGTTTGAGTAGTCCACGAACTATCAAACGGCTGAGCTGCTGTAAGCTCGCTCTGGGAGCATGATATTGTGTCTTTTTGCTATTGTTGGGAGGAGTTATAAAATGTGAATTTTTTTTTTTAATAATAAGATGTGTTTTAGTGATAAACTCAGCTTTGTTTTAGTGCCATGCGGTCGCTGGGTGTGAGGGGCTTGATGGGGTTCTGTGTTTGTCAGATTTTAGCTCAGGGTTGAGCAAGTAAAATCTTGGGGGAGGTGTGACGCATGTCCAGTGTGAGCATGCTGTACAGAACGCCTAGTCATGCCCCACTCTCGCTAGGATCGTCAGGGCAGGAACTTTGGCTGTAGTCTATGTAGAGTTTCCTAACTTAGTTCATGTGAGCCGTTGTACTATAAGTATTATGAATATGTATTTTGTTTTCATCTGAGTCAACGAGTTCTATTTTATATCATTAGTTATAAGTATTGTGTATAAAACTTATTTGTAATGATGAGAGGAGAGAGAGAGATTACGTAATGGGGGTCAGTGGGTGCGCCATGCGGGAGGTGGGCCTAACTCACTAGCACTCCCCCCCCTCCCCCCTCCCCTCAGTGCGTGGGAAAGCCTTTGTCTATCCCAGATTGAGAGAGAGCGATTACGTAATGATTGTCAGTGGGCGGTCCTTAGTAGTTCACGTTGGGCTCACTAGAGGGCCGAGTATAAAAAGGGAAGTCTCGCCACATTTTCTTCAGAACTCATTAGGCAGAGCGACTTCTCATTTCCCTTGCTAACTATATATATTCTTCTGACTGATGTGAACTTTCTCTACTATCTTTACAGCCTTTTTTCCTCTTTTCCCTACCCTTTTTAACTTCCATGGTCCCGTTGGTGCAGAGCTAGTCAGCCAACGTATTATCGCTTGAGTTCTCACGAGATATATGCCTAGTAGATAGCCTATTTTGGAAGGGATAACTTAGAATAGGATTGATTAATGTTTGTTGCACTCGTATATGCATTTCCCTGTGTGTTATTATTATTGTTCCTGTTTTCTGCTGGTCTAGGTAATGCTAGACTGGGATAAGGCTACTGGTGTTGTGATTTCCGATGTGTACTAGATTTTGTTGAACCTGTACAATCGCAACGGAGACGTGGGAAGCCTAGGTGGTCTTTCTGACTGTGTACCTTGTGAGTTTAGCACTGTGTTGCGAGTGAGGGCTTTTGCCTCTGCCACCCAACACTGTGCTAACTCGTTTGCTTTGACTTTGAGAGGGTCGCCAGGAGAGAACCAAATACTAGCGATCTGGATCTCTCAAGAGAGCACCCCGTCAATTAACGTAATTTGGCCGCACAGCCTTAAGGACCTCGCTAGGCTACGAGCCGCTTGCTCAGCCATTGTTTCCTAGCCTACTACATCCCAGCTAGACTTTACTCGATTAAGCAGATACAGAATAGTATTGAAGCTTTCCTTATGTATGATATTGTTTATGCACTATTGATTTCATGTGTTGCACGCTTAGCTACTTTAGTGATTAGTGGCCCACGAGCACAATCCGAGTAGGCTATTGCCGGTGCATTGGCGGAGTACTTCTTTTTAATGTTTGCCATTTACTATTGCCTATTCTTATAATTCTTCTTATGTCAATTTAAACCTTTAATGATATTTAATTGCCAGTGTTTTGCTTATTGAATTGCTGTTCAAAATCTGATACGTACTTCTTACGGGCATCCGAGAAGCATCTAACTTTTTCAGAAGATTCCTTGCTCGATGCTTAAGGACTATTAATTAACGTAACGTAATAGTGCCGATCCGAAGTAGAGGGTGGAGGACTTCTTAAGTTCTTAGTCAAGGGTGGATTACTTCGGCTTCGGCCAACACTATTCTTTGGTGTTGTTGTTTCTTACTTCTTTGTTTGATTGTTGACCAGACTAGATAATTCCTGTCTCTTTATTAGTCTGTTGTTGAACACTAGTACCGAGTTCTTGTATACCCCGTTATAGCAGATCGAACTCTGGAGGGTATTGGTGTTTTTTGTTCGGCTGGCAGTACTCAGGGTTTGGGATCGTGTGTTTCCGTTGTGGCAGCGAGCCGTACTCGAGTCCTGATTGAGAGCCCTTGTGTACCCGAGTGCCAGGTCATAACAAATGGCGACCTTGCTTAGGATTTTGTGAACAGTATAAATTTTTGCAGAGTTGTACAACATTTGTTTGTTTGTATTTTAGCGTGCATATTGAAGAATATTTTTTTTGTATGGCAATTAGTAGAGCATTTAAGAGACTCCAGTTAATTTAGTAATTAGTGCTTGCATAGGAAGTTTAACACTTTTGTCTCGAGAATTTTTTTGTGGACTTCAGTATGTCGTGCACTAGCACTGACGATGAGCGAGAGATGCCATTTGAAGGTGTGCCGTTAGTAACCAGTGAGGAGGATGCTAGAGTTTTTGTGAGTAAGCGGTACCACGTGACGGAGGAGAGGCTGACTGGGGTGGATGTTTATGGCTTGCACCTGATAGCCAAGGTTTTGGGCATTTCCAATGTAGTAGGGATGTCCAAGGGGGAGCTGATTTCCTGGGTGTTGCGTGGGCGACATGGGGTTTCGGAGGAGAGGGCGTTTGGGGGGGTTCCTCCCCAGATCCCCTCTCACTCGACTCCCACAGTGCCGTCCACTCAGTTACCGGAGGTTAGCACTCTCCCACAGAGGGATGAGAATTGGCAGATTGGAGTACCCTCGGGTGGTGCACATGGTGGTTCCCCAGTTTTTGCCCCCCCTCCTTCAGTGGTGGCAGCTCCCTCTTCCTGCTTGTCTCCAGATATGGTATTTAGACTTGAGCTTGCTAAGATTGAGGCTGAGGCTAGGAAGCAGGAGATTGAGGCTGAGGCTAGGAAGCAGGAGATTGAGGCTGAGACTAGGAGGCATGAGATTGAGGTTGAGACTAGGAGGCATGAGATTGAGGTTAGGAGGCAAGAGGATGAGACCAGGAGGCATGAGGCTGAGCTTAGGTACGACTCAGAGAAATATTGTGCTAAATTAGATTTAGATAAGACTCGTGCAGAGTCGACAGGGACTCGGATGGGCCGTGAGGGCCAAGTAAGAGAACAGTCCTTGGCCCACTTAGTCAAATTGGTGCCGGTATTTAGTGAAACTGAAGTCACAGAATTTTTTAATCGTTTTGAGAAGAAGTGTAGGGAGCATAATTGGCCTGAAGAGAAGTGGGCAGCTCTAGTCTCCTCAAGACTTACGGGTAAGGGTCTGAAGGCTTATGATGCACTGCCTTTAGAGTCTTGCATTGACTACCCAGAATTGAAAAGAGCTGTCCTACGGGCATACGAGTTGCAACCGGAAACATATCGATTGAAGTTTCGGGGTGTTACAAAGACTAGGGAGGCGACCTTTCTTGAACATGCCCGGGACTTAAAAGATGCACTTACAAACTGGACACGTTCTGAGAAAGCTGAGACGGCCGAACAGTTGACTGAGCTGTTTCTGCTCGAGCAGTTTTATAAGTGTACTGGTGCAGAAATGACTTTAACTATTAAAGAAAAGAACCCAAAAACTCTACAGGAGGCAGCTGAGATGGCTGACCTCCGACTATCACTAATTCGTGGGTGCGGGTCTGCCCAGCGTAGTGAGGCAGGTAACAAGGGGCGTGACGCCCCACCCCCCCGAGTTAGTGATATACCTTATGCAAACAAGTACAAGAGCCATGATACCAAGACTGACCACAAGACTAGCACCGTCCCATTTAAGAAGGGGCCGGGCCCTTCCCAGTACCAAGGGAAGCCCAAAGGGGAGTTGGAGTGTTATCATTGTCATGAAAAGGGGCACTTTGCAAGAGTCTGTCCTAGCAAACCACCTACAGCAGCTGTGTCTTTGGCCTGCAACATTGGTGTGTCTCCGAAGTCATCTGAGTTTGCCCGGGGCAGTTCGTCAGAGGCTGAGGCACAGCCAATGCAGAAGCACCTGGGAGGCTCGAACCCTGCTCAGGATGTTTTTTGCGACCATAGAGGGCGGGGTTGCATGATGTGGGCGGGGCGCAAGCATGGAGTAGAGGTCTTGCGTGATACAGGTGCTTCCCAGACTCTGATGAACAACTTGACTGGCTACCCTATAAACGCGGCTCGGGTGGTAGTGGTGCAGGGTATTAATGCAACTCGGTCATACCCGCTGGTGCGGTTGGAGTTGGAGGTGGATGGTGTGGCACGTGAATTGGATGTCGGGATTGTGGAGAAACTGCCAGTGGAGGGCGTCGACCTTCTTCTCGGCAACGACTTTGCAATGCCCGCTTCTGAGGTTCTACCCTTAGTCGTTGCCGAGAGGCCGGCCGACGTGAGTAGGGAAGAGCAAGAGTGGATCGAGCGGTGCCAGACACAACCCATGGCGTGTGTTGTCACCCGAGCTCGGGCAGCTAAAGTGTCACAGCCTAGTCCTCCGTCTTCAGACCAGCGGAGGAACGATCAACAGGAGGAGGCTAAAGCTGGAGTTGGTTTTAAGAGTTTTGACTCGGCGGCTCTCCCGGGTGATTCAATATTGGCACCTATGTTGGAGTCTGGAGAGGCCCCAGGACCTGTCACAGCTAGTGAGGAGGTAGGGCAGGAAGAGACTCCGAGGCAGCAACGTTACACACGGAGAGAAAAAAGGGTTGCTCAGTTTGATATTGGGGGAGGACTTGGGTTGCTTCGGAAGCATCTAGACAGGTTGGTTCCCTCAGATATTTGTAAACTGCAGTTGGAGGATCCGGAAGTTCAGAAGTGTGGTAATGGTGCTGTCGAGATCAAACACGAGGACGGGGAAGCATGTCATGTGAACCTGTTGGAGGAGTTTGTGAGGCAACCACCTGAGCAGCCTACTGTCCCTGCGTTGGTCTGCCGCGGCCAAGGTGGAGAAGGAGAGGGGGGCAGTAGGGCACAGGTGGAGGAGAGTAGGGATTGTCATGTCTCGGCGGAGCAGTGGGCGGGGGACACGAGTCTGGTGGCTGTGGAAGCGCTAGAGCACCTGCCTGAGCAGCAGTGTGCAGCACTCTAGCACCAGCTCGGTTCATACCCCACTGGTCGTGCCGAGCCCCTGAGTCTCACAACTCGGGCGGTGCAAGATGTTCCGCGAGCAGGTCACGTGAATGTTGAAAGACCGTTAGCCTCATTGTTTCGGTGGTTCAAGGTGGGCGACGAGGCTTTGGCATGGTTGCCAGGTCAGGGTCGACCCATGGCTGCCAAGGGTGGTGGTCAAAAGGAGGACATTGAGCAGATTGGTGAGGTTGGCTGTGGAGTGGATGTGCCCGGTCGTCACATAGCCTCCCAATGCTGCTCTAGTCTAATGCAACAGCCCTACCATAGACCGACTGTATCTGGCCATGTCTCTAAAAGCGGTGATGCTGAGCAGGCAGATGTCGTCACAAGGAATGCGGGGGTGCGCATGTACGGTATCGGCGGGGAAGCCTTAGCAATAATGAACTATGGGAGTGACTGCACAGGTGGTACTGATTGTCCCTCTCATGACCTGGCTGTTCTAGGGACGAAGGTGGAGAAGGAGGGAGACTACAGGTTAGAAGCTGCGGTCTCGGCTGGGTTGTGGGAGGGCACTAGGCATGTTGTTCGTGGAGACAGTGCAAGGCAGTTGTTTACTAGGCTATGGCAGTACTTTCGCATGTTTGTTGCTTCTCCAGGCCTGATGTACGGGGTAGAATCCGACATGCAGGCTGGAGATAGTGCAAGGCTCAGTTTAATTCCCTACCGTATAAATCCTGCTCGACAGCCTATGGTGCAAGCAGAGCTGGATTACGTGTGGACGAAGGGTCTGAGGGATAAGGAATGTCGTGAGTGGTCGTTGCCTGTAACTTTGCAACCGGTGTTAAGTGGCAAGATCAGTGAGTGTGTTGATTGCGAGAGTGTGTGTGCATTATCCCTGACAGACGCCTATACCTTATCAAGAGTTGACGACACCATAGACCGCCTCGGGGCTGCATCGCCTATCACGAAGGTGGATTTGGTAAGGGGTTACTGGCAAGTACCTTTGTCCGAGCGTGCTAAAGAGGTACAGTATGTGGTTTTGTTGTGGACGGGAGTACCTACCAGTGCAATGTTATGCCTGACGGACTTAAGAATGCACCAGCAACGTTTCAGAACCTGATGAATGAAATTGTAAAGGACGATGATGGGCTGGAGCATCCTGTTAGTTTCTGCTCGGAGAAGTACAATTCGGCCTAGGGGAGCTGCTCTGTTGTCGAGGAGGAGCTGCTGGCGGTTGTGCTTGCGCTGGGGCATTTCGAGGTCTATGTTCCAGCCTATGGTCCGGTCGTTGTAGTTTACCCAGATCATCACCCTCTCAAGATCTTGGACCAGTTTCACAATCGGAATATGAGGCTGACCAGGTGGTCACTAAGGTTATTGGTATATAACCTGGACATACGCCATATTGCCGGTTGTGACAACGTGGTTGCAGATGGTCGTTCAAGGGTATATGATCCCGGGTAGATTGACACACGGGTAGCCTCCTGCTTTAGTTTGAATAGTATTTTGCGCTTGGTGCTTGTTGGCTCGCGGTTGTAGCCCAGCGTATTGGGTCGTAAAGCAGGAGTTGAGCGTTTGGTATAGAAGAAAATAGGCTGCCCTTATAGTGCAGCCGGGAAAAACATATTAAAATATAAAAATCATAAAAAAACTCTTTCTTTTGATATAGATAATTGTATAAGTTTGTCATAGCCTATAGAGTTTGAGTAGTCCACGAACTATCAAACGGCTGAGCTGCTGTAAGCTCGCTCTGGGAGCATGATATTGTGTCTTTTTGCTATTGTTGGGAGGAGTTATAAAATGTGAATTTTTTTTTTTAATAATAAGATGTGTTTTAGTGATAAACTCAGCTTTGTTTTAGTGCCATGCGGTCGCTGGGTGTGAGGGGCTTGATGGGGTTCTGTGTTTGTCAGATTTTAGCTCAGGGTTGAGCAAGTAAAATCTTGGGGGAGGTGTGACGCATGTCCAGTGTGAGCATGCTGTACAGAACGCCTAGTCATGCCCCACTCTCGCTAGGATCGTCAGGGCAGGAACTTTGGCTGTAGTCTATGTAGAGTTTCCTAACTTAGTTCATGTGAGCCGTTGTACTATAAGTATTATGAATATGTATTTTGTTTTCATCTGAGTCAACGAGTTCTATTTTATATCATTAGTTATAAGTATTGTGTATAAAACTTATTTGTAATGATGAGAGGAGAGAGAGAGATTACGTAATGGGGGTCAGTGGGTGCGCCATGCGGGAGGTGGGCCTAACTCACTAGCGCACCCCCCCCTCCCCCTCCCCTCAGTGCGTGGGAAAGCCTTTGTCTATCCCAGATTGAGAGAGAGCGATTACGTAATGATTGTCAGTGGGCGGTCCTTAGTAGTTCACGTTGGGCTCACTAGAGGGCCGAGTATAAAAAGGGAAGTCTCGCCACATTTTCTTCAGAACTCATTAGGCAGAGCGACTTCTCATTTCCCTTGCTAACTATATATATTCTTCTGACTGATGTGAACTTTCTCTACTATCTTTACAGCCTTTTTTCCTCTTTTCCCTACCCTTTTTAACTTCCATGGTCCCGTTGGTGCAGAGCTAGTCAGCCAACGTATTATCGCTTGAGTTCTCACGAGATATATGCCTAGTAGATAGCCTATTTTGGAAGGGATAACTTAGAATAGGATTGATTAATGTTTGTTGCACTCGTATATGCATTTCCTTGTGTGTTATTATTATTGTTCCTGTTTTCTGCTGGTCTAAGTAATGCTAGACTGGGATAAGGCTACTGGTGTTGTGATTTCCGATGTGTACTAGATTTTGTTGAACCTGTACAATCGCAACGGAGACGTGGGAAGCCTAGGTGGTCTTTCTGACTGTGTACCTTGTGAGTTTAGCACTGTGTTGCGAGTGAGGGCTTTTGCCTCTGCCACCCAACACTGTGCTAACTCGTTTGCTTTGACTTTGAGAGGGTCGCCAGGAGAGAACCAAATACTAGCGATCTGGATCTCTCAAGAGAGCACCCCGTCAATTAACGTAATTTGGCCGCACAGCCTTAAGGACCTCGCTAGGCTACGAGCCGCTTGCTCAGCCATTGTTTCCTAGCCTACTACATCCCAGCTAGACTTTACTCGATTAAGCAGATACAGAATAGTATTGAAGCTTTCCTTATGTATGATATTGTTTATGCACTATTGATTTCATGTGTTGCACGCTTAGCTACTTTAGTGATTAGTGGCCCACGAGCACAATCCGAGTAGGCTATTGCCGGTGCATTGGCGGAGTACTTCTTTTTAATGTTTGCCATTTACTATTGCCTATTCTTATAATTCTTCTTATGTCAATTTAAACCTTTAATGATATTTAATTGCCAGTGTTTTGCTTATTGAATTGCTGTTCAAAATCCGATACGTACTTCTTACGGGCATCCGAGAAGCATCTAACTTTTTCAGAAGATTCCTTGCTCGATGCTTAAGGACTATTAATTAACGTAACGTAATAGTGCCGATCCGAAGTAGAGGGTGGAGGACTTCTTAAGTTCTTAGTCAAGGGTGGATTACTTCGGCTTCGGCCAACACTATTCTTTGGTGTTGTTGTTTCTTACTTCTTTGTTTGATTGTTGACCAGACTAGATAATTCCTGTCTCTTTATTAGTCTGTTGTTGAACACTAGTACCGAGTTCTTGTATACCCCGTTATAGCAGATCGAACTCTGGAGGGTATTGGTGTTTTTTGTTCGGCTGGCAGTACTCAGGGTTTGGGATCGTGTGTTTCCGTTGTGGCAGCGAGCCGTACTCGAGTCCTGATTGAGAGCCCTTGTGTACCTGAGTGCCAGGTCGTAAGATATCCCTTATACTTCTACAACTATCCCTTATACTTCAACAACTATCCCTTATACTTCTACAACTATCCCTTATACTTCAACAACTATCCCTTATACTTCAACAACTATCCCTTATACTTCAACAACTATCCCTTATACTTCAACAACTATCCCTTATACTTCAACAACTATCCCTTATACTTCAACAACTATCCCTTATACTTCAACAACTATCCCTTATACTTCAACAACTATCCCTTATACTTCAACAACTATCCCTTATACTTCTACAACTATCCCTTATACTTCTACAACTATCCCTTATACTTCTACAACTATCCCTTATACTTCTACAACTATCCCTTATACTTCTACAACTATCCCTTATACTTCTACAACTATCCCTTATACTTCAACAACTATCCCTTATACTTCTACAACTATCCCTTATACTTCAACAACTATCCCTTATACTTCAACAACTATCCCTTATACTTCAACAACTATCCCTTATACTTCAACAACTATCCCTTATACTTCTACAAAACAAAAATCAACCCTTCATCTTCTCTCAGTATTCTCGGTGTCTCATTTTCTTCTGATCCCTCTTGGAAAGACCATATTACCACTCTTGCTAAAATGGCTTCTCAGAAGCTGGGTGTGCTCAACTGCCTCAAGGGATTCTTTACCCCTGCACAGCTTCTTGCTCTGTACAAGGGCACAATGCGTCCTTGTATTGAGTATTGTTCGCATGTGTGGGGAGGATCCTCTCACACAGCACTTCTAGACAAAGTAGAAAGGAAGGCCTTTCGTCTCATTAACTCCCGTCCACTCGCCGATTATCTGCAATCTGTCTTCGCTGCAATGTTGCATCTCTCGTTATTCTATCGCTACTATAATAATCAGTGTTCCTCAGAGCTCTCCCAGTGTATACCACCTACTTTACGTAGGGTACGTAGCACCCGTCATGCAACACAATCCCACCGCTACTCTGTGCAACTCTCCAACCCAAGAGTGAAACGATACTTTTTTCTATTCAACAGCTGAGCTCTGAAACTCTCTCCCTGAATCCATCCTTCCTTCATCCTATGACTTAAATTGCTTCAAACTCCGTGTGTCCAGACATTTTGGCTCGAACATTCCTTGATTTTGGCATTGTCTCTTTTTCAACTCTGGGGGAGGCACTCGTCACAGGCAGTTTTGTCTTTTGTCTCCCTTATCCACATAGACAAAAATAGACAGAGACACACACACACACACACACACACACACCCCTGTGTGCATTATACACACACACACACACACACACACACACACACACACACACACACACACACACACACACACATACACACACACACACACACCCCTGTGTGCATTATACACATATACACACACACATAATTGTAGTGCACACAAACAGGGGCACTTATACATACACATGCACCCATATGAACACACTCAAACAAAACACACACATGAAAATACACAACACACTTATAAACACACGCACACAAACACACTCAGGCAAAACACACGCTTGAACATACACCACACACTCACAAACACACACAGACAAAACACACATAATAATTACGTATTACCACGCACACACACACACACACACACACACACACACACTAATCACAACATACCCTTCACAACTCCAGACCAATTTTGACATATATTTTTATGGCCATTGATGATGAAGTTCTTGGTTCATACTTTGAAGGTCTTAGGGTGTTAGTTATGGCTGCTTGGGTGGTGTGTGGGTGTGGGTGTGGGAGGGTGTGTATGTGTGTGGGACCGTGGGTGCTTAGGCTGCTTGGGTGATGGGTGTGGGTGGGTGTTTGTGTGTGTGGGTGTTAGTTATGGCTGCTTGGGTGATGTGTGGGTGTGGGAGGGTGTGTATGTGTGTGGGTGCTTAGGGTGATGGGTGTGGGAGGGTGTGTATGTGTGTGGGTGCTTAGGGTGATGGGTGTGGGTGTTTGTGTGTGTGGGTGCTTAGGCTGCTTGGGTGTTTGGGTGTTAGTTATGGCTGCTTGGGTTATGTGTGGGTGTGGGAGGGTGTGGGTGCTTAGGCTGCTTGGGTGATGGGTGTGGGTGGGTGTTTGGGTGTTAGTTATGGCTGTTTGGGTGATGGGTGGGTGTGTATGTGTGTGGGTGCTTAGGCTGCTTGGGTGATGGGTGTGGGTGGGTGTTTGTGGGTGTGGGTGTTAGTTATGGCTGCTTGGGTGATGTGTGGGTGTTAGTTATGGCTGCTTGGGTGATGGGTGGGTGTTAGTTATGGCTGCTTGGGTGATGTGTGGGTGTTAGTTATGGCTGCTTGGGTGATGGGTGGGTGTGTATGTGTGTGGGTGCTTAGGCTGCTTGGGTGATGGGTGTGGGTGGGTGTTTGTGGGTGTGGGTGTTAGTTATGGCTGCTTGGGTGATGTGTGGGTGTTAGTTATGGCTGCTTGGGTGATGGGTGGGTGTGTATGTGTGTGGGTGCTTAGGCTGCTTGGGTGATGGGTGTGGGTGGGTGTTTGTGGGTGTGGGTGTTAGTTATGGCTGCTTGGGTGATGTGTGGGTGTTAGTTATGGCTGTTTGGGTGATGGGTGGGTGTGTATGTGTGTGGGTGCTTAGGCTGCTTGGGTGATGGGTGTGGGTGGGTGTTTGTGGGTGTGGGTGTTAGTTATGGCTGCTTGGGTGATGTGTGGGTGTTAGTTATGGCTGCTTGGGTGATGGGTGGGTGTGTATGTGTGTGGGTGCTTAGGCTGCTTGGGTGATGGGTGTGGGTGGGTGGGTGGGTGTGGGTGTTAGTTATGGCTGCTTGGGTGATGTGTGGGTGTTAGTTATGGCTGCTTGGGTGATGGGTGGGTGTTAGTTATGGCTGCTTGGGTGATGTGTGGGTGTGTATGTGTGTGGGTGCTTAGGGTGATGGGTGTGGGTGTTTGTGTGTGTGGGTGCTTAGGCTGCTTGGGTGTGGGTGGGTGTTTGGGTGTTAGTTATGGCTGCTTGGGTTATGTGTGGGTGTGGGAGGGTGTGGGTGCTTAGGCTGCTTGGGTGATGGGTGTGGGTGGGTGTTTGGGTGTTAGTTATGGCTGTTTGGGTGATGGGTGGGTGTGTATGTGTGTGGGTGCTTAGGCTGCTTGGGTGATGGGTGTGGGTGGGTGTTTGTGGGTGTGGGTGTTAGTTATGGCTGCTTGGGTGATGTGTGGGTGTTAGTTATGGCTGCTTGGGTGATGGGTGGGTGTGTATGTGTGTGGGTGCTTAGGCTGCTTGGGTGATGGGTGTGGGTGGGTGGGTGTGGGTGTTAGTTATGGCTGCTTGGGTGATGTGTGGGTGTTAGTTATGGCTGCTTGGGTGATGTGTGGGTGTGTATGTGTGTGGGTGCTTAGGCTGCTTGGGTGATGTGAGTGTGGTGGTGGTGGGGAGGGGGGGCTGAGTGTGTGGGTGAGAGTGGGTGTGTGTATGTATATATGTGTTAGTTATGGCTGCTTGGGATATATATATATTGTATGTGTGTGTGTGTGTGTGCGCGTATTTGTGGGTGTATGTTGCTTAACGCGTGTGTTGTAAATGTGCGTAGGTGTGTGGTATTTGTATCTGTGTGTTTTATCTGTTTTATGTGCAAGGGGTGTGTGTGTGTGGAGAGAGAGAGAGAGAGAGAGAGAGAGAGAGAGAGAGAGAGAGAGAGAGAGAGAGAGAGAGAGAGGAAGAGCAAGAGCAGCAGGAGGAGGAGGTGAAAGGAGGTAGTAATTAGCGCTAAGAGGTACTGTCCCGCTTTTTTTACAGACAGGTTACCAGTCATCTCGTTCGTACGCCCGTTCGCTATCTATCTATCTATCTATCTATCTATTGCCGGACGCTTTGATCTCCGAAGGGGTGGCCACGAATGAAATGTCCCCATGCACCTCTGTCCCCGGTTAGTTGACGCCTCTCCCCCCAACCAGCACCGCCTTCACTTATATACTGCTTCACTCCATCCTTCCACCTCTCTCTCGGTTTACCTCTACCTCTCTGTCCTTCCACCTCACTCTCGTTACACCCTCTTAGTCATGATCTCGCTTTCCATACGTTCCATATGGCCGGAACATCCCAAGGTGTTCCTTTTCACGCTTTCCAGCGTGTCTACATCCACACCACACCTCTCTCTTACTAACTCATTCGTCGGTCTATCCCTCCATGTAACTCCGCACGCACTTATCAAGTAACTAATTTCCACCCCTCTCAGTCTTGGTCTGAGTGTCCATGCCTTTGCTGGCAGTAGGTTTGTTAGGGGGAGGTTTGCTGGCAGTAGGTTTGTTAGGGGAAGGTTTGCTGGCAGTAGGTTTGTTAGGGGGAGGTTTGCTGGCAGTAGGTTTGTTAGGGGGAGGTTTGCTGGCAGTAGGTTTGTTAGGGGGAGGTTTGCTGGCAGTAAGTTTGTTAGGGGGAGGTTTGCTGGCAGTAGGTTTGTTAGGGGGAGGTTTGCTGGCAGTAGGTTTGTTAGGGGGAGGTTTGCTGGCAGTAGGTTTGTTAGGGGGAGGTTTGCTGGCAGTAGGTTTGTTATGGGGAGGTTTGAATTCGTTTGTTCATTTATTTTTTGTGTTTTCCCTGTTCTGGCTCTGTCTCGAGTCGGCCACCCCCAAGAAAAAAAGAAAACAAAAATAATAAAATAAAATAAAATAGAAAATAGAAATAAAAAAATAGGAAAAGTGGGGATTGGGCCTGAGCATATAGATAGATATAGATAGATTTATATATTTACTTATATATTTATTGATTTACTTATATATTTATTGATTTACTTATATATTTACTTTATTTACTTTATATTTACTTATATATTTACTTTATTTACTTATATATTTATATATATACTTATATATTTATATATTTACTTATATATTTATTGATTTACTTATATATTTATTTATTTACTTATATATTTACTTTATTTACTTATATATTTATTTTATTTACTTATATATTTATGTATTTACTTATATATTTACTTTATTTACTTATATATTTATTTATTTACTTATATATTTATTTATTTACTTATATATTTATTTATTTACTTATATATTTACTTTATTAACTTATATATTTACTTTATTAACTTATATATTTACTTTATTAACTTATATATTTATGTATTTACTTTATTTACTTATATATTTATTTATTTACTTATATATTTATTTATTTACGTATATATTTATTTATTTACTTATATATTTACTTTATTTACTTATATATTTACTTTATTTACTTATATATTTACTTTATTTACTTATATATTTATTTATTTACTTATATATTTATTTATTTACTTATATATTTACTTTATTTACTTATATATTTATTTATTTACTTATATATTTACTTTATTAACTTATATATTTACTTTATTTACTTATATATTTACTTATATATTTACTTTATTTAGGTTCCTCACAATACCTCCGTCAAGCTATAAAAATGCCTTCAATACTCCCCTTCCAGTTAAATTTGGACAGTTTTCGGTAAAAAAAAAAAAGAAGTGTCCCGGCCGAAAGCCGATCGTCTAATGATAGCCAGAATAAACTCTCTTTAAGACTGGACTACTTGAGTTTAGCTTAGGCTAGTATAGCTTAACCCTTTCGCTGCGGGTGACGTTCCGGAACGTCCTGGCAAGTTACAGCAATTTCCAGGCTTTAAAAGCCTGTAAAAACTGTAAAAATCGAGTGTCAGTGGGCGGGGAGCGTAAGGGGCCCCACCTCCGACCCTCAGAGCACCGAGCGGCTCACTGATGTTGAGTGTGTCTCGCGCAGGCCTCTCTCTGTCTCTCTCAACAGTGTAGCCATGCGAGCGAATGTTACATAATAGCGGGTTTCCCGCGTTTCACTGGCACCACTGCGGGTGAACCAGACCACGTACGGGGCCCGTTCTGGTGTCATTTTTAAGCTATTCTCGCCTAGTTTTCGGCAGAATACACTTCATTTAATGCAGATGCTTGATTTATCATTCAGGAGTGCCTGAATATGCCCTAAATAGCCCAAAATAGCCTGCAGCCAAAGGGTTAAGGGGAGGTTTTTAGCCTATTCCCTAGACCTCCATCAAGCTTAAAATTACACCCCCTAGACCCCCTTCCAAGATAAATTTGTAAATTTTTCGGTAGCAAAATTTCCTGGCCAAAGGCCGGTTCCTCTTAAATTACAGGCTCGCTATGTCGCTCGCCAGGAAAGAATCGACACCTAAATGGCACGAAAGGTCTTAAAATTGACAGAAATGGGGTGAAAGTTCTTAAAATCGCCAAAATATTGAGGCGGACGTATTAAAATCTCAAAAACTATAGATATAAACATGAGGGAGAAAGGGGTCCATGAAAAAATCCCTCAAGTGGAAATCTCCCCTTAAGTTATACTAATTTAACTTCGTTTAGTGTAAATCTCCCCTTAAGTTATACTAATTTAACTTAGTTTAGTCAACTACGCTTTAAACTAGCTTAAGGGGAGGTTTCCACTTGAGGGATTTTTTTTCTTGACTCCTTTCTCCCTCATGGTTAGCCCCATTGCTTTTGAGATTTTAAGAAGTTTGCCCCATTATTTTTACTATTTTAAGAACTTTCAACCCATTTCTGTCAATTTTAAAACCTTTCGTGGCATTTAGGTGTCGATTTTATCCTGGCGAGCGATAGCGAGCCTGTAATTTAAGAGTAACCGGTCTTTGGCTGGGAAATTTGTCTACAGAAAAATGTACAAATTTATCTTGAAAGGGACTCAAGGGGGTGTAGTTTTAAGCTTGATGGAGGTCTAGGGAACAAACTAAATAACTCCCCTTAAGTCAGGCCAAGTTATGGGGATAGTGCTTGGTTTTTGGCCTTTGTATTTATCTATTGATATATTTTTTTAGTTTCCTCGCTAGACCTCCATAAAGCTTTAAAAAAACACCCACTAGATCCCCTTGCAAGATAAATTTGTACATTTTTCGGTAGAAATATGTCCGGCCGGTTCCGTCTAAGATTACAGGCTTGCTATCGCTCGCCAGGAAAAAATCAACACCTAAATGGCACGTAAGTTCTTAATATTAACAAAGAAATAGTGCGAAAGGTCTCAAAATTGCCAAGTTAATGCAACGAACGTCTTACAATCTCAAAACTAATTTGCTAAACATGTGGGAGAAGGGGGTCCAGAAAAAGCGACTACCTCTCCCTTAATCCTATCGGGCATGGAAGCATACATTCCATTCTCTTTCTCTCAGACTAATGCTAAAAAATCTTGGTTTACTCACGCCTGTTCTACTGCTGTCCGCAATAAGGAGGAAGCATTCAAACGGTACCGACGCCTTAAAACTCAAGACTCTCATTCTTCATATGTTTCTGCCCGGAATCAAGCCAAATCTGTTCTTCGACTTGCCAAACACTCTTTCATCAATAATAAATGCACTGAACTATCCAACTCTAGCTCTTCCCAAGCTTTCTGGCATCTAGCCAAAAACCTCTCCAACAATTTCTCTTCCTCGTCTTTCCCTCCCCTTTCCCACTCTGATGGCACAACCATCACTTCTTCCTCTGACAAAGCTAAACTCTTCGCTCAAACTTTTGCTAGAAACTCCACCTTGGATGATTCCGGTGCTATTCCTCCCTCTCCGCCCTCCTCTCTCTTACTTATGCCTAATATCCTAATCTCTTCTAAAGATGTACTTTCTACCCTCTGGGCTTAACACTAATAAGGCGTACGGTCCGGACGGTGTTCCTCCTGTTGTTCTCAAAAACTGTGCTTCCGTGCTGACTCCCTGCCTAGGCAAACTCTTTCGTCTCTGTCTATCCTCTAACGTCTTCCCTTCATGCTGGAAGTTTGCTCACATTCAACCTGTCCCAAAGAAGGGTGACCGCTCTCAACCCTCCAACTATCGTCCAATTGCTCTTATCTCTTGTCTTTCTAAAGTTTTTGAAACTATTCTTGCTTCCAAATTTCTTAAGCATTTCTCTTCTCATAATCTGCTCTCAGATCGCCAGTATGGCTTCCTTAAGGGTCGCTCTACTGGTGATCTTCTTTCATATCTTACTAACTCTTGGTCATCCTCCTTTCGGGACTTCGGTGAGACTTTTTCTATTGCACTAGACATATCGAAAGCCTTCGATAGAGTCTGGCATAAATCTTTAATTTCTAAACTACCCTCCTTCGGGTTCTATCCCTCCATCTGTGCCTTTGTCTCTAATTTCCTTTCCGGCCGTTCCATAGCTGCGGTTGTGGACGGCCATTGTTCACTTCCTCACCCTATAAACTCCGGTGTTCCTCAGGGCTCTGTCCTATCTCCTATTCTCTTTCTAATTTTTATAAATGATCTCCTTAACTGTACCTTAATTCCCATCCATTCATACGCAGACGACTCAACCTTACACTACTCCATTAGTTTTTCAGAACGCCCCAGCCAGCAATCCCTCAACGACAAACGTAATGAAGCCATAGAACTCTTAAATTCTGATCTAAATACTATTTCCAATTGGGGCAGAGAAAACCTTGTTAACTTTAATGCTTCCAAAACCCAATTTCTCCATCTATCTACCCGTCAGGATCTCCCAGCGGACTATCCCTTATTCTTCAACAATACAAAAATCAACCCTTCATCTTCTCTCAATATTCTTG
>JBAKBP010019122.1:0-45297 GCA_037953745.1 Lithodes maja | reverse complement strand
ACAACGGGGCTCTAAATCCCACTAAAAAAACTAGGCTAGTTAAGATTGACTTGACAAAAATAATATTTTCTCAAAAAATATTTTCTGAGATTGTACACTAAAGTGAACTGGTTTTGTATGGTAGAGACACAAAACGGGATTTAGAACCCCTAAAACTAGGCTAGCTAATACAAGAGATGTAGACACACAACGGGGCTCTAAATACCCCTAAAAACTAGGCTAGTTAAGATTGACGACAAAAATAATAGTTTCTCAAAACATATTTTCTGAGATTGTACAGTAAAGTTAACTGGTCTTGTATGGTAGAGACACAAAACGGATTTAGAGCCCCTACAACTAGGTTAGCTAAGACACGAGATGTAGACACACAATGGGGCTCTAAATCCCCCTAAAATCTAGGCTAGTTAACATTGACTATGAAGTCAACAAACAAAATTTCTCCAAAAAAAATTCTGAGATTGTACACTAAAAGTGAACTGGTCTTGTATGGTAGAGACACAAAACGGGATTTAGAGCCCCTAAAACTAGGCTAGCTAATACAAAAGATGTAGACACACAACGGGGCTCTAAATCCCCTAAAAACTAGGCTAGTTAAGATTGACTTGATAAAAAGAATATTTTCTCAAAAAATATTTTCTGAGATTGTACACTAAAGTGAACTGGTCTTGTATGGTAGAGACACACAACGGGATTTAGAGCCCATAAAACTAGGCTAGCTAATACAAGAGATGTAGACACACAACGGGGCTCTAAATCCCCTAAAAACTAGGCTAGTTAAGATTGACTTGATAAAAAGAATATTTTCTCAAAAAATATTTTCTGAGATTGTACACTAAAGTGAACTGGTCTTGTATGGTAGAGACACAAAACGGGATTTAGAACCCCTAAAACTAGGCTAGCTAATACCAGAGATGTAGACACACAACGGGGCTCTAAATACCCATAAAAACTAGGCTAGTTAAGATTGACGACAAAAATAATTGTTTCTCAAAAAATATTTTCTGAGATTGTACAGTAAAGTGAACTGTTCTTGCATGGTAGAGACACAAAACGAGATTTAGAGCCCCTAAAACTAGGCTAGCTAATACAAGAGATGTAGACACACAACGGTGCTCTAAATCCCCCTAAAAAGTACGCTAGTTAACATTGACTTGACTAAAATAATATTTTCTCAAAAAATATTTTCTGAGATTGTACACTAAGGTGACTGGTCTTGTATGTTAGAGACACACAACGGGATTTAGAGCCCCTAAAACTAGGCTAGCCAATACACGAGATGTTGACACACAACGGGGCTTAAATCCCCCTAAAAACTAGGCTAGCTAAGACACGAGTTATAGACACACAAGGGGGCTTAAATCCCCCTAAAAACTAGGCTAGTTAAGATTGACTTGACAAAAATAACATTTTCTCAAAAACAAATCTGAGATTGTACACTAAAGAAAACTGGTCTTGTATGGTAGAGACACAAAACAGGATTTAGTGCCCCTAAAACTAGGCTAGCTAAGACACGAGATGTAGACACACAACGGGGATCTAAATCCCACTATAAACTAGGCTAGTTAAGATTGACTTGACAAAAATAATATTTTTTCAAAATATTTTCTGAGATTGTACACTAAAGTGAACTTGTCTTGTATGGTAGAGACACACAACGGGATTTAGAGCCCCTAAAACTAGGCTAGCTAATACAAGAGATGTAGACACACAACGGGGCTCAAATGCCCCTAAAAACTGGGCTAGTTAAGATTGACTTGCCAAATATAATATTTTCTCAAAAAGTATTTTCTGAGATTGTACACTAAAGTGAACTGGTCTTGTATGATAGAGACACAAAATGGGATTTAGAGCCCCTAAAACTAGGCTAGCCAATACACGAGATGTAGACACACAACGGGGCTCAAATCTCCCTAAAAACTAGGCTAGTTAAGATTGACTTGACAAAAATAATATTTTCTCAAAAAATATTTTCTGAGATTGTACACTAAAGTGAACTGGTCTTGTATGGTAGAGACACAAAACGGGATTTAGAGCCCCTAAAACTAGGCTAGCTAAGACACGAGATGTAGACACACAACGGGGCTCTAAATACCCCTAAAAACTGGTCTATTTAAGATTGACTTGACAAAAATAATATTTTCTTAAAAAATATTTTCTGAGATTGTACACTAAAGTGAACTGGTCTTGTATGGTAGAGACACACAACGGGATTTAGAGCCCCTAAAACTAGGCTAGCTAATACAAGAGATGTAGACACACAACGGGGCTCAAATGCCCCTAAAAACTAGGCTAGTTAAGATTGACTTGACAAATATAATATTTTCTCAAAAAGTATTTTCTGAGATTGTACACTAAAGTGAACTGGTCTTGTATGATAGAGACACAAAATGGGATTTAGAGCCCCTAAAACTAGGCTAGCCAATACACGAGATGTAGACACACAACGGGGCTCAAATCTCCCTAAAAACTAGGCTAGTTAAAGATTTACTTGACAAAAATAATATTTTCTCAAAAAATATTTTCTGAGATTGTACACTAAAGTGAACTGGTCTTGTATGGTAGAGACACAAAACGGGATTTAGAGCCCCTAAAACTAGGCTAGCTAAGACACGAGATGTAGACACACAACGGGGCTCTAAATACCCCTAAAAACTGGTCTATTTAAGATTGACTTGACACAAATAATATTTTCTCAAAAAATATTTTCTGAGATTGTACACTAAAGTGAACTGGTCTTGTATGGTAGAGACACAAACGGGAATTAGAGCCCCTAAAACTAGGCTACCTAAGACACGAGATGTAGACACACAACGAGGCTCAAATCCCCCTCAATACTAGGCTAGTTAAGATTGACTTGACAAAAATAATATTTTCTCAAAAAATATGTTCTGAGATTGTACACTAAAGTGAACTGATCTTGTATGGTAGAGACACATAACGGGATTTAGAGCCTCTAAAACTAGGGTAGCTAATACAAGAGATGTAGACACACAGCGGGGCTCTAAATCCCCCTATAAACTAGGCTAGTTAAGATTGACTTGACAAAAATAATATTTTCTCAAAAAAAAGTTCTGAGATTGTACACTAATGTGAACTGGTCTTGTATGGTAGAGACAAAAAACGGGATTTAGAACCCCTAAAACTAGGCTAGCTAATACAAGAGATGTAGACACACAACACGGCTCTAAACCCCCTAAAAACTAGGCTAGTTAAGATTGACGACAAAAATAATATTTTCTCAAAAAATATTTTTCTGAGATTGTACAGTAAAGTGAACTGGTGTTGTATGGTAGAGACACAAAACGGGATTTAGAGCCCCTAAAACTAGGCTAGCTAAGACACGAGATGTAGACACACAACAGGGATCTAAATCCCCCTAAAAACTAGGCTAGTTAAGATTGACTTGACAAAAATAATATTTTCTCAAAACATATTTTCTGAGATAGTACACTAAAGTGAACTGGTGTTGTATGGTAGAGACACAAAACGGGATTTAGAGCCCCTAAAACTAGGCTAGCTAAGACACGAGATGTAGACACACAACGGAGCTCTAAATCCCCCTAAAAACTGGGCTAGTTAAGATTGACTTGACAAAAATAATATTTTCTCAAAAAATATTTTTTTGAGATTGTACACTAAAGTGAACTGGTCTTGTATGGTAGAGACACAAAACGGGATTTAGAGCCCCTAAAACTAGGCTAGCCAATACACGAGATGTAGACACACAACGGGGCTTAAATCCCCCTAAAAACTAGGCTAGCTAAGACATGAGATATTGACACACAAGGGGGCTTAAATCGCCCTAAAAACTAGGCTAGTTAAGATTGACTTGACAAAAATAATATTTTCTCAACAAATATTTTCTGAGATTGTACACTAAAGTAAACTGGTCTTGTATGGTAGAGACACAAAACAGGATTTAGAGCCCCTAAAACTAGGCTAGCTAAGACACGAGATGTAGACACACAACGGTGCTCTAAATCCCACTAAAAAACTAGGCTAGTTAAGATTGACTTGACAAAAATAATATTTTCTCAAAAAATATTTTCTGAGATTGTACACTAAAGTGACTGGTCTTGTATGTTATAGACACAAAACGGGATTTAGAGCCCCTACAACTAGGCTAGCTAAGACACGAGATGTAGACACACAATGGGGCTCTAAATCCCCCTAAAATCTAGGCTAGTTAACATTGACTTGACAACAACAAAAAATTCTCCAAAAAAAATTCTGTGATTGTACACTAAAAGTGAACTGGTCTTGTATGGTAGAGACACAAAACGGGATTTAGAGCCCCTAAAACTAGGCTAGCTAATACAAAAGATGTAGACACACAACGGGGCTCTAAATCCCCTAAAAACTAGGCTAGTTAAGATTGACTTGATAAAAAGAATATTTTCTCAAAAAATATTTTCTGAGATTGTACACTAAAGTGAACTGGTCTTGTATGGTAGAGACACACAACGGGATTTAGAGCCCCTAAAACTAGGCTAGCTAATACAAGAGATGTAGACACACAACGGGGCTCTAAATCCCCTAAAAACTAGGCTAGTTAAGATTGACTTGATAAAAAGAATATTTTCTCAAAAAATATTTTCTGAGATTGTACACTAAAGTGAACTGGTCTTGTATGGTAGAGACACAAAACGGGATTTAGAACCCCTAAAACTAGGCTAGCTAATACCAGAGATGTAGACACACAACAGGGCTCTAAATACCCCTAAAAACTAGGCTAGTTAAGATTGACGACAAAAATAATTGTTTCTCAAAAAATATTTTCTGAGATTGTACAGTAAAGTGAACTGGTCTTGCATGGTAGAGACACAAAACGAGATTTAGAGCCCCTAAAACTAGGCTAGCTAATACAATAGATGTAGACACACAACGGGGCTCTAAATTCCCCTAAAAACTACGCTAGCTAAGACACGAGATATAGACACACAAGGGGGCTTAAATCCCCCTAAAAACTAGGCTAGTTAAGATTGACTTGACAAAAATAATATTTTCTCAAAAAATATTTTCTGAGATTGTACACTAAAGTGAACTGGTCTTGTATGGTAGAGACACAAAACGGGATTTAGAGACCTTAAAACTATGCTAGCCAATACACGAGATGTAGACACACAACGGGGCTCAAATCTCCCTAAATACTTGGCTAGTTAAGATTGACTTGACAAAAATAATATTTTCTCAAAAAATATTTTCTGAGATTGTACACTAAAGTGAACTGGTCTTGTATGGTAGAGACACAAAACGGGATTTAGAGCCCCTAAAACTAGGCTAGCTAAGACACGAGATGTAGACACACAACGGGGCTCTAAATACCCCTAAAAACTGGTCTATTTAAGATTGACTTGACAAAAATAATATTTTCTCAAAAAATATTTTCTGAGATTGTACACTAAAGTGAACTGGTCTTGTATGGTAGAGACACAAACGGGAATTAGAGCCCCTAAAACTAGGCTACCTAATACACGAGATGTAGACACACAACGGGGCTCAAATCCCCCTCAATACTAGGCTAGTTAAGATTGACTTGACAAAAATAATATTTTCTCAAAAAATATGTTCTGAGATTGTACACTAAAGTGAACTGGTCTTGTATGGTAGAGACACAAAACGGGATTTAGAGCCCCTAAAACTAGGGTAGCTAATACAAGAGATGTAGACACACAGCGGGGCTCTAAATCCCCCTATAAACTAGGCTAGTTAAGATTGACTTTATCAAAATAATAATTTTTCAAAAAATATTTTCTGAGATTATACACTACAGTGAACTGGTCTTGTATGGTAGAGACACACAACGGGATTTAGAGCCCCTAACACTAGGCTAGCTAATACAAGAGATCTAGACACACAACGGGGCTCTAAATCCCCCTAAAAACTAGGCTAGTTAAGATTGATTTGACAACAATAATATTTTCTCAACAAATATTTTCTGAGATTGTACACTAAAGTGAACTGGTCTTGTATGGTAGACACACAAAACGGGATTTAGAGCACCTACAACTAGGCTAGCTAAGACACGAGATGTAGACACACAGCAGGGCTCTAAATCCCCCTACAAACTAGGCTAGTTATGATTGACTTGACAAAAATAATATTTTCTCAAAAACAAAAATTCTGAGATTGTACACTAATGTGAACTGGTCTTGTATGGTAGAGACAAAAAACGGGATTTAGAACCCCTAAAACTAGGCTAGCTAATACAAGAGATGTAGACACACAACAGGGCTCTAAACCCCCTAAAAACTAGGCTAGTTAAGATTGACGACAAAAATAATATATTCTCAAAAAATATTTTCTTAGATTGTACAGTAAAGTGAACTGGTGTTGTATGGTAGAGACACAACACGGGATTTAGAGCCCCTAAAACTAGGCTAGCTAAGACACGAGATGTAGACACACAACAGGGATCTAAATCCCCCTAAAAACTAGGCTAGTTAAGATTGACTTGACAAAAATAATATTTTCTCAAAACATATTTTCTGAGATAGTACACTAAAGTGAACTGGTGTTGTATGGTAGAGACACAAAACGGGATTTAGAGCCCCTAAAACTAGGCTAGCTAAGACACGAGATGTAGACACACAACGGAGCTCTAAATCCCCCTAAAAACTGGGCTTGTTAAGATTGACTTGACAAAAATAATATTTTCTCAAAAAAATTGTTTTGAGATTGTACACTAAAGTGAACTGGTCTTGTATGGTAGAGACACAAAACGGGATTTAGAGCCCCTAAAACTAGGCTAGCCAATACACGAGATGTAGACACACAACGGGGCTTAAATCCCCCTAAAAACTAGGCTAGCTAAGACATGAGATATTGACACACAAGGGGGCTTAAATCGCCCTAAAAACTAGGCTAGTTAAGATTGACTTGACAAAAATAATATTTTCTCAACAAATATTTTCTGAGATTGTACACTAAAGTAAACTGGTCTTGTATGGTAGAGACACAAAACAGGATTTAGAGCCCCTAAAACTAGGCTAGCTAAGACACGAGATGTAGACACACAACGGGGCTCTAAATCCCACTAAAAACTAGGCTAGTTAAGATTGACTTGACAAAAATAATTGTTTCTCAAAAAATATTTTCTGAGATTGTACACTAAAGTGACTGGTCTTGTATGTTATAGACACAAAACGGGATTTAGAGCCCCTACAACTAGGCTAGCTAAGACACGAGATGTAGACACACAATGGGGCTCTAAATCCCTCTAAAATCTAGGCTAGTTAACATTGACTTGACAACAACAAAAAATTCTCCAAAAACAATTCTGAGATTGTACACTAAAAGTGAACTGGTCTTGTATGGTAGAGACACAAAACGGGATTTAGAGCCCCTAAAACTAGGCTAGCTAATACAAAAGATGTAGACACACAACGGGGCTCTAAATCCCCTAAAAACTAGGCTAGTTAAGATTGACTTGATAAAAAGAATATTTTCTCAAAAAAAAAAATCTGAGATTGTACAGAAAAGTGAACTGGTCTTGCATGGTAGAGACACAAAACGAGATTTAGAGCCCCTAAAACTAGGCTAGCTAATACAAGAGATGTAGACACACAACGGGGCTCTAAATTCCCCTAAAAACTACGCTAGTTAACATTGACTTGACTAAAATAATATTTTCTCAAAAAATATTTTCTGAGATTGTACACACTAAAGTGACTGGTCTTGTATGTTAGAGACACAAAACGGGATTTAGAGCCCCTAAAACTAGGCTAGCCAATACACGAGATGTTGACACACAACGGGGCTTAAATCCCCATAAAGACTAGGCTAGCTAAGACACGAGATATAGACACACAAGGGGGCTTAAATCCCCCTAAAAACTAGGCTAGTTAAGATTGACTTGACAAAAATAACATTTTCTCAAAAACAAATCTGAGATTGTACACTAAAGAAAACTGGTCTTGTATGGTAGAGACACAAAACGGGATTTAGAGCCACTAAAACTAGGCTAGCTAAGACACGACATGTAGACACACAACGGGGCTCTACATCCCCCTAAAAACTGGGCTAGTTAAGATTGACTTGACAAAAATAATATTTTCTCAAAACATATTTTCTGAGATTGTACACTAAAGTGAACTGGTCTTGTATGGTAGAGACACACAACGGGATTTAGAGCCCCTAAAACTAGGCTAGCTAATACAAGAGATGTAGAAACACAACGGGGCTCAAATGCCCCTAAAAACTAGGCTAGTTAAGATTGACTTGACAAATATAATATTTTCTCAAAAAGTATTTTCTAAGATTGTACACTAAAGTGAACTGGTCTTGTATGATAGAGACACAAAATGGGATTTAGAGCCCCTAAAACTAGGCTAGCCAATACACGAGATGTAGACACACAACGGGGCTCAAATCTCCCTAAAAACTAGGCTAGTTAAGATTGACTTGACAAAAATAATATTTTCTCAAAAAATATTTTCTGAGATTGTACACTAAAGTGAACTGGTCTTGTATGGTAGAGACACAAAACATGATTTAGAGCCCCTAAAACTAGGCTAGCTAAGACACGAGATGTAGACACACAACGGGGCTCTAAATCCCACTAAAAAACTAGGCTAGTTAAGATTGACTTGACAAAAATAATATTTTCTCAAAAAATATTTTCTGAGATTGTACACTAAAGTGAACTGGTTTTGTATGGTAGAGACACAAAACGGGATTTAGAACCCCTAAAACTAGGCTAGCTAATACAAGAGATGTAGACACACAACGGGGCTCTAAATACCCCTAAAAACTAGGCTAGTTAAGATTGACGACAAAAATAATAGTTTCTCAAAACATATTTTCTGAGATTGTACAGTAAAGTGAACTGGTCTTGTATGGTAGAGACACAAAACGGGATATAGAGCCCCTAAAACTAGGCTAGCTAAGACAGGAGATGTAGACACACAACAGGGATCTAAATCCCCAGAAAAAATAGGCTAGTTAAGATTGACTTGACAAAAATAATATTTTCTCAAAAAATATTTTCTGAGATTGTACATTAAAGTGAACTGGTCTTATATGGTAGAGACACAAAACGGGATTTAGATCCCCTGAAACTAGGCTAGCTAATACAAGAGATGTAGACACACAACGGGGCTCTAAATCCCCCTAAAAACTAGGCTAGTTAAGATTGACTTGACAAAAATAATATTTTCTCAAAAAATATTTTCTGAGATTGTACACTAAAGTGACTGGTCTTGTATGTTATAGACACAAAACGGGATTTAGAGCCCCTACAACTAGGCTAGCTAAGACACGAGATGTAGACACACAATGGGGCTCTAAATCCCCCTAAAATCTAGGCTAGTTAACATTGACTTGACAACAAACAAAATTTCTCCAAAAAAAATTATGAGATTGTACACTAAAAGTGAACTGGTCTTGTATGGTAGAGACACAAAACGGGATTTAGAGCCCCTAAAACTAGGCTAGTTAATACAAAAGATGTAGACACACAACGGGGCTCTAAATCCCCTAAAAACTAGGCTAGTTAAGATTGACTTGATAAAAAGAATATTTTCTCAAAAAATATTTTCTGAGATTGTACACTAAAGTGAACTGGTCTTGTATGGTAGAGACACAAAACGGGATTTAGAACCCCTAAAACTAGGCTAGCTAATACCAGAGATGTAGACACACAACGGGGCTCTAAATACCCCTAAAAACTAGGCTAGTTAAGATTGACGACAAAAATAATTGTTTCTCAAAAAATATTTTCTGAGATTGTACAGTAAAGTGAACTGGTCTTGCATGGTAGAGACACAAAACGAGATTTAGAGCCCCTAAAACTAGGCTAGCTAATACAAGAGATGTAGACACACAACGGGGCTCTAAATCCCCCTAAAAACTACGCTAGTTAACATTGACTTGACTAAAATAATATTTTCTCAAAAAATATTTTCTGAGATTGTACACTAAGGTGACTGGTCTTGTATGTTAGAGACACAAAACGGGATTTAGAGCCCCTAAAACTAGGCTAGCCAATACACGAGATGTTGACACACAACGGGGCTTAAATCCCCCTAAAAACTAGGCTAGCTAAGACACGAGATATAGACACACAAGGGGGCTTAAATCCCCCTAAAAACTAGGCTAGTTAAGATTGACTTGACAAAAATAACATTTTCTCAAAAACAAATCTGAGATTGTACACTAAAGAAAACTGGTCTTGTATGGTAGAGACACAAAACAGGATTTAGAGCCCCTAAAACTAGGCTAGCTAAGACACGAGATGTAGACACACAACGGGGCTCTAAATCCCACTATAAACTAGGCTAGTTAAGATTGACTTGACAAAAATAATATCTTTTCAAAATATTTTCTGAGATTGTACACTAAAGTGAACTGGTCTTGTATGGTAGAGACACACAACGGGATTTAGAGCCCCTAAAACTAGGCTAGCTAATACAAGAGATGTAGACACACAACGGGGCTCAAATGCCCCTAAAAACTGGGCTAGTTAAGATTGACTTGACAAATATAATATTTTCTCAAAAAGTATTTTCTGAGATTGTACACTAAAGTGAACTGGTCTTGTATGATAGAGACACAAAATGGGATTTAGAGCCCCTAAAACTAGGCTAGCCAATACACGAGATGTAGACACACAACGGGGCTCAAATCTCCCTAAAAACTAGGCTAGTTAAGATTGACTTGACAAAAATAATATTTTCTCAAAAAATATTTTCTGAGATTGTACACTAAAGTGAACTGGTCTTGTATGGTAGAGACACAAAACGGGATTTAGAGCCCCTAAAACTAGGCTAGCTAAGACACGAGATGTAGACACACAACGGGGCTCTAAATTCCCCTAAAAACTGGTCTATTTAAGATTGACTTGACAAAAATTATATTTTCTCAAAAAATATTTTCTGAGATTGTACATTAAAGTGAACTGGTCTTGTATGGTAGAGACTCACAACGGGATTTAGAGCCCCTAAAACTAGGCTAGCTAATACAAGAGATGTAGACACACAACGGGGCTCAAATGCCCCTAAAAACTAGGCTAGTTAAGATTGACTTGACAAATATAATATTTTCTCAAAAAGTATTTTCTGAGATTGTACACTAAAGTGAACTGGTCTTGTATGATAGAGACACAAAATGGGATCTAGAGCCCCTAAAACTAGGCTAGCCAATACACGAGATGTAGACACACAACGGGGCTCAAATCTCCCTAAAAACTAGGCTAGTTAAAGATTTACTTGACAAAAATAATATTTTCTCAAAAAATATTTTCTGAGATTGTACACTAAAGTGAACTGGTCTTGTATGGTAGAGACACAAAACGGGATTTAGAGCCCCTAAAACTAGGCTAGCTAAGACACGAGATGTAGACACACAACGGGGCTCTAAATACCCCTAAAAACTGGTCTATTTAAGATTGACTTGACACAAATAATATTTTCTCAAAAAATATTTTCTGAGATTGTACACTAAAGTGAACTGGTCTTGTATGGTAGAGACACAAACGGGAATTAGAGCCCCTAAAACTAGGCTACCTAAGACACGAGATGTAGACACACAACGAGGCTCAAATCCCCCTCAATACTAGGCTAGTTAAGATTGACTTGACAAAAATAATATTTTCTCAAAAAATATGTTCTGAGATTGTACACTAAAGTGAACTGGTCTTGTATGGTAGAGACACATAACGGGATTTAGAGCCCCTAAAACTAGGGTAGCTAATACAAGAGATGTAGACACACAGCGGGGCTCTAAATCCCCATATAAACTAGGCTAGTTAAGATTGACTTGACAAAAATAATATTTTCTCAAAAAAAAGTTCTGAGATTGTACACTAATGTGAACTGGTCTTGTATGGTAGAGACAAAAAACGGGATTTAGAACCCCTAAAACTAGGCTAGCTAATACAAGAGATGTAGACACACAGCAGGGCTCTAAACCCCCTAAAAACTAGGCTAGTTAAGATTGACGACAAAACTAATATTTTCTCAAAAAATATTTTTCTGAGATTGTACAGTAAAGTGAACTGGTGTTGTATGGTAGAGACACAAAACGGGATTTAGAGCCCCTAAAACTAGGCTAGCTAAGACACGAGATGTAGACACACAACAGGGATCTAAATCCCCCTAAAAACCAGGCTAGTTAAGATTGACTTGACAAAAATAATATTTTCTCAAAACATATTTTCTGAGATAGTACACTAAAGTGAACTGGTGTTGTATGGTAGAGACACAAAACGGGATTTAGAGCCCCTAAAACTAGGCTAGCTAAGACACGAGATGTAGACACACAACGGAGATCTAAATCCCCCTAAAAACTGGGCTAGTTAAGATTGACTTGACAAAAATAATATTTTCTCAAAACATATTTTTTGAGATTGTACACTAAAGTGAACTGGTCTTGTATGGTAGAGACACAAAACGGGATTTAGAGCCCCTAAAACTAGGCTAGCCAATACACGAGATGTAGACACACAACGGGGCTTAAATCCCCCTAAAAACTAGGCTAGCTAAGACATGAGATATTGACACACAAGGGGGCTTAAATCGCCCTAAAAACTAGGCTAGTTAAGATTGACTTGACAAAAATAATATTTTCTCAACAAATATTTTCTGAGATTGTACACTAAAGTAAACTGGTCTTGTATGGTAGAGACACAAAACAGGATTTAGAGCCCCTAAAACTAGGCTAGCTAAGACACGAGATGTAGACACACAACGGTGCTCTAAATCCCACTAAAAAACTAGGCTAGTTAAGATTGACTTGACAAAAATAATATTTTCTCAAAAAATATTTTCTGAGATTGTACACTAAAGTGAACTGGTCTTGTATGCTAGAGACACAAAACGGGATTCAGAGCCCCTAAAACTAGGGTAGCTAATACAAGAGATGTAGACACACAGCGGGGCTCTAAATCCCCCTAAAAACTAGGCTAGTTAAGATTGACTTGATCAAAATAATAATTTTTCAAAAAATATTTTCTGAGATTATACACTACAGTGAACTGGTCTTGTATGGTAGAGACACAAAACGGGATTTAGAGCCCCTAACACTAGGCTAGCTAATACAAGATATCTAGACACACAACGGGGCTCTAAATCCCCCTAAAAACTAGGCTAGTTATGATTGATTTGACAAAAATAATATTTTCTCAACAACTATTTTCTGAGATTGTACACTAAAGTGAACTGGTCTTGTATGGTAGAGACACACAACGGGATTTAGAGCCCCTAAAACTAGGCTAGCTAATACAAGAGATGTAGACACACAACGGGGCTCAAATGCCCCTAAAAACTGGGCTAGTTAAGATTGACTTGACAAATATAATATTTTCTCAAAAAGTATTTTCTGAGATTGTACACTAAAGTGAACTGGTCTTGTATGATAGAGACACAAAATGGGATTTAGAGCCCCTAAAACTAGGCTAGCCAATACACGAGATGTAGACACACAACGGGGCTCAAATCTCCCTAAAAACTAGGCTAGTTAAGATTGACTTGACAAAAATAATATTTTCTCAAAAAATATTTTCTGAGATTGTACACTAAAGTGAACTGGTCTTGTATGGTAGAGACACAAAACGGGATTTAGAGCCCCTAAAACTAGGCTAGCTAAGACACGAGATGTAGACACACAACGGGGCTCTAAATACCCCTAAAAACTGGTCTATTTAAGATTGACTTGACAAAAATTATATTTTCTCAAAAAATATTTTCTGAGATTGTACATTAAAGTGAACTGGTTTTGTATGGTAGAGACTCACAACGGGATTTAGAGCCCCTAAAACTAGGCTAGCTAATACAAGAGATGTAGACACACAACGGGGCTCAAATGCCCCTAAAAACTAGGCTAGTTAAGATTGACTTGACAAATATAATATTTTCTCAAAAAGTATTTTCTGAGATTGTACACTAAAGTGAACTGGTCTTGTATGGTAGAGACAAAAAACGGGATTTAGAACCCCTAAAACTAGGCTAGCTAATACAAGAGATGTAGACACACAGCAGGGCTCTAAACCCCCTAAAAACTAGGCTAGTTAAGATTGACGACAAAAATAATATTTTCTCAAAAAATATATTTCTGAGATTGTACAGTAAAGTGAACTGGTGTTGTATGGTAGAGACACAAAACGGGATTTAGAGCCCCTAAAACTAGGCTAGCTAAGACACGAGATGTAGACACACAACAGGGATCTAAATCCCCCTAAAAACTAGGCTAGTTAAGATTGACTTGACAAAAATAATATTTTCTCAAAACATATTTTCTGAGATAGTACACTAAAGTGAACTGGTGTTGTATGGTAGAGACACAAAACGGGATTTAGAGCCCCTAAAACTAGGCTAGCTAAGACACGAGATGTAGACACACAACGGAGCTCTAAATCCCCCTAAAAACTGGGCTAGTTAAGATTGACTTGACAAAAATAATATTTTCTCAAAACATATTTTTTGAGATTGTACACTAAAGTGAACTGGTCTTATATGGTAGAGACACAAAACGGGATTTAGAACCCCTAAAACTAGGCTAGCCAATACACGAGATGTAGACACACAACGGGGCTTAAATCCCCCTAAAAACTAGCCTAGCTAAGACATAAGATATTGACACACAAGGCGGCTTAAATCGCCCTAAAAACTAGGCTAGTTAAGATTGACTTGACAAAAATAATATTTTCTCAACAAATATTTTCTGAGATTGTACACTAAAGTAAACTGGTCTTGTATGGTAGAGACACAAAACAGGATTTAGAGCCCCTAAAACTAGGCTAGCTAAGACACGAGATGTAGACACACAACGGTGCTCTAAATCCCACTAAAAAACTAGGCTAGTTAAGATTGACTTGACAAAAATAATATTTTCTCAAAAAATATTTTCTGAGATTGTACACTAAAGTGAACTGGTCTTGTATGGCAGAGACACAAAACGGGATTCAGAGCCCCTAAAACTAGGGTAGCTAATACAAGAGATGTAGACACACAGCGGGTCTCTAAATCCCCCTATAAACTAGGCTAGTTAAGATTGACTTGATCAAAATAATAATTTTTCAAAAAATATTTTCTGAGATTATACACTACAGTGAACTGGTCTTGTATGGTAGAGACACAAAACGGGATTTAGAGCCCCTAACACTAGGCTAGCTAATACAAGAGATCTAGACACACAACGGGGCTCTAAATCCCCCTAAAAACTAGGCTAGTTATGATTGATTTGACAAAAATAATATTTTCTCAACAACTATTTTCTGAGATTGTACACTAAAGTGAACTGGTCTTGTATGGTAGAGACACACAACGGGATTTAGAGCCCATAAAACTAGGCTAGCTAATACAAGAGATGTAGACACACAATGGGGCTCTAAATCCCCTAAAAACTAGGCTAGTTAAGATTGACTTGATAAAAAGAATATTTTCTCAAAAAATATTTTCTGAGATTGTACACTAAAGTGAACTGGTCTTGTATGGTAGAGACACAAAACGGGATTTAGAACCCCTAAAACTAGGCTAGCTAATACCAGAGATGTAGACACACAACAGGGCTCTAAATACCCCTAAAAACTAGGCTAGTTAAGATTGACGACAAAAATAATTGTTTCTCAAAAAATATTTTCTGAGATTGTACAGTAAAGTGAACTGGTCTTGCATGGTAGAGACACAAAACGAGATTTAGAGCCCCTAAAACTAGGCTAGCTAATACAAGAGATGTAGACACACAACGGGGCTCTAAATCCCCCTAAAAACTACGCTAGTTAACATTGACTTGACTAAAATAATATTTTCTCAAAAAATGTTTTCTGAGATTGTACACTAAAGTGACTGGTCTTGTATGTTAGAGACACACAACGGGATTTAGAGCCCCTAAAACTAGGCTAGCCAATACACGAGATGTAGACACACAACGGGGCTTAAATCCCCCTAAAAACTAGGCTAGCTAAGACATGAGATATTGACACACAAGGGGGCTTAAATCGCCCTAAAAACTAGGCTAGTTAAGATTGACTTGACAAAAATAATATTTTCTCAACAAATATTGTCTGAGATTGTACACTAAAGTGAACTGGTCTTGTATGGTAGAGACACAAAACATGATTTAGAGCCCCTAAAACTAGGCTAGCTAAGACACGAGATGTAGACACACAACGGGGCTCTAAATCCCACTAAAAAACTAGGCTAGTTAAGATTGACTTGACAAAAATAATATTTTCTCAAAAAATATTTTCTGAGATTGTACACTAAAGTGAACTGGTTTTGTATGGTAGAGACACAAAACGGGATTTAGAACCCCTAAAACTAGGCTAGCTAATACAAGAGATGTAGACACACAACGGGGCTCTAAATACCCCTAAAAACTAGGCTAGTTAAGATTGACGACAAAAATAATAGTTTCTCAAAACATATTTTCTGAGATTGTACAGTAAAGTGAACTGGTCTTGTATGGTAGAGACACAAAACGGGATTTAGAGCCCCTAAAACTAGGCTAGCTAAGACAGGAGATGTAGACACACAACAGGGATCTAAATCCCCAGAAAAAAATAGGCTAGTTAAGATTGACTTGACAAAAATAATGTTTTCTCAAAAAATATTTTCTGAGATTGTACACTAAAGTGACTGGTCTTGTATGTTATAGACAGAAAACGGGATTTAGAGCCCCTACAACTAGGCTAGCTAAGACACGAGATGTAGACACACAATGGGGCTCTAAATCCCCCTAAAATCTAGGCTAGTTAACATTGACTTGACAACAAACAAAATTTCTCCAAAAAAAATTATGAGATTGTACACTAAAAGTGAACTGGTCTTGTATGGTAGAGACACAAAACGGGATTTAGAGCCCCTAAAACTAGGCTAGCTAATACAAAAGATGTAGACACACAACGGGGCTCTAAATCCCCTAAAAACTAGGCTAGTTAAGATTGACTTGATAAAAAGAATATTTTCTCAAAAAATATTTTCTGAGATTGTACACTAAAGTGAACTGGTCTTGTATGGTAGAGACACACAACGGGATTTAGAGCCCATAAAACTAGGCTAGCTAATACAAGAGATGTAGGCACACAACGGGGCTCTAAATCCCCTAAAAACTAGGCTAGTTAAGATTGACTTGATAAAAAGAATATTTTCTCAAAAAATATTTTCTGAGATTGTACATTAAAGTGAACTGGTCTTGTATGGTAGAGACACAAAACGGGATTTAGAACCCCTAAAACTAGGCTAGCTAATACCAGAGATGTAGACACACAACGGGGCTCTAAATACCCCTAAAAACTAGGCTAGTTAAGATTGACGACAAAAATAATTGTTTCTCAAAAAATATTTTCTGAGATTGTACAGTAAAGTGAACTGGTCTTGCATGGTAGAGACACAAAACGAGATTTAGAGCCCCTAAAACTAGGCTAGCTAATACAAGAGATGTAGACACACAACGGGGCTCTAAATCCCCCTAAAAACTACGCTAGTTAACATTGACTTGACTAAAATAATATTTTCTCAAAAAATATTTTCTGAGATTGTACACTAAGGTGACTGGTCTTGTATGTTAGAGACACAAAACGGGATTTAGAGCCCCTAAAACTAGGCTAGCCAATACACGAGATGTTGACACACAACGGGGCTTAAATCCCCCTAAAAACTAGGCTAGCTAAGACACGAGATATAGACACACAAGGGGGCTTAAATCCCCCTAAAAACTAGGCTAGTTAAGATTGACTTGACAAAAATAACATTTTCTCAAAAACAAATCTGAGATTGTACACTAAAGAAAACTGGTCTTGTATGGTAGAGACACAAAACAGGATTTAGAGCCCCTAAAACTAGGCTAGCTAAGACACGAGATGTAGACACACAACGGGGCTCTAAATCCCACTAAAAACTAGGCTAGTTAAGATTGACTTGACAAAAATAATATCTTTTCAAAATATTTTCTGAGATTGTACACTAAAGTGAACTGGTCTTGTATGGTAGAGACACACAACGCGATTTAGAGCCCCTAAAACTAGGCTAGCTAATACAAGAGATGTAGACACACAACGGGGCTCAAATGCCCCTAAAAACTGGGCTAGTTAAGATTGACTTGACAAATATAATATTTTCTCAAAAAGTATTTTCTGAGATTGTACACTAAAGTGAACTGGTCTTGTATGATAGAGACACAAAATGGGATTTAGAGCCCCTAAAACTAGGCTAGCCAATACACGAGATGTAGACACACAACGGGGCTCAAATCTCCCTAAAAACTAGGCTAGTTAAGATTGACTTGACAAAAATAATATTTTCTCAAAAAATATTTTCTGAGATTGTACACTAAAGTGAACTGGTCTTGTATGGTAGAGACACAAAACGGGATTTAGAGCCCCTAAAACTAGGCTAGCTAAGACACGAGATGTAGACACACAACGGGGCTCTAAATACCCCTAAAAACTGGTCTATTTAAGATTGACTTGACAAAAATAATATTTTCTCAAAAAATATTTTCTGAGATTGTACACTAAAGTGAACTGGTCTTGTATGGTAGAGACTCACAACGGGATTTAGAGCCCCTAAAACTAGGCAAGCTAATACAAGAGATGTAGACACACAACGGGGCTCAAATGCCCCTAAAAACTAGGCTAGTTAAGATTGACTTGACAAATATAATATTTTCTCAAAAAGTATTTTCTGAGATTGTACACTAAAGTGAACTGGTCTTGTATGATAGAGACACAAAATGGGATCTAGAGCCCCTAAAACTAGGCTAGCCAATACACGAGATGTAGACACACAACGGGGCTCAAATCTCCCTAAAAACTAGGCTAGTTAAAGATGTACTTGACAAAAATAATATTTTCTCAAAAAATATTTTCTGAGATTGTACACTAAAGTGAACTGGTCTTGTATGGTAGAGACACAAAACGGGATTTAGAGCCCCTAAAACTAGGCTAGCTAAGACACGAGATGTAGACACACAACGGGGCTCTAAATACCCCTAAAAACTGGTCTATTTAAGATTGACTTGACACAAATAATATTTTCTCAAAAAATATTTTCTGAGATTGTACACTAAAGTGAACTGGTCTTGTATGGTAGAGACACAAACGGGAATTAGAGCCCCTAAAACTAGGCTACCTAAGACACGAGATGTAGACACACAACGAGGCTCAAATCACCCTCAATACTAGGCTAGTTAAGATTGACTTGACAAAAATAATATTTTCTCAAAAAATATGTTCTGAGATTGTACACTAAAGTGAACTGGTCTTGTATGGTAGAGACACATAACGGGATTTAGAGCCCCTAAAACTAGGGTAGCTAATACAAGAGATGTAGACACACAGCGGGGCTCTAAATCCCCCTATAAACTAGGCTAGTTATGATTGACTTGACAAAAATAATATTTTCTCAAAAAAAAGTTCTGAGATTGTACACTAATGTGAACTGGTCTTGTATGGTAGAGACAAAAAACGGGATTTAGAACCCCTAAAACTAGGCTAGCTAATACAAGAGATGTAGACACACAACAGGGCTCTAAACCCCCTAAAAACTAGGCTAGTTAAGATTGACGACAAAAATAATATTTTCTCAAAAAATATTTTTCTGAGATTGTACAGTAAAGTGAACTGGTGTTGTATGGTAGAGACACAAAACGGGATTTAGAGCCCCTAAAACTAGGCTAGCTAAGACACGAGATGTAGACACACAACAGGGATCTAAATCCCCCTAAAAACTAGGCTAGTTAAGATTGACTTGACAAAAATAATATTTTCTCAAAACATATTTTCTGAGATAGTACACTAAAGTGAACTGGTGTTGTATGGTAGAGACACAAAACGGGATTTAGAGCCCCTAAAACTAGGCTAGCTAAGACACGAGATGTAGACACACAACGGAGCTCTAAATCCCCCTAAAAACTGGGCTAGTTAAGATTGACTTGACAAAAATAATATTTTCTCAAAACATATTTTTTGAGATTGTACACTAAAGTGAACTGGTCTTGTATGGTAGAAACACAAAATGGGATTTAGAGCCCCTAAAACTAGGCTAGCCAATACACGAGATGTAGACACACAACGGGGCTTAAATCCCCCTAAAAACTAGGCTAGCTAAGACATGAGATATTGACACACAAGGGGGCTTAAATCGCCCTAAAAACTAGGCTAGTTAAGATTGACTTGACAAAAATAATATTTTCTCAACAAATATTTTCTGAGATTGTACACTAAAGTTCTGGTCTTGTATGGTAGAGACACAAAACAGGATTTAGAGCCCCTAAAACTAGGCTAGCTAAGACACGAGATGCAGACACACAACGGTGCTCTAAATCCCACTAAAAAACTAGGCTAGTTAAGATTGACTTGACAAAAATAATATTTTCTCAAAAAATATTTTCTGAGATTGTACACTAAAGTGAACTGGTCTTGTATGGTAGAGACACAAAACGGGATTTAGAGCCCCTAAAACTAGGGTAGCTAATACAAGAGATGTAGACACACAGCGGGGCTCTAAATCCCCCTATAAACTAGGCTAGTTAAGATTGACTTGATCAAAATAATAATTTTTCAAAAAATATTTTCTGAGATTATACACTACAGTGAACTGGTCTTGTATGGTAGAGACACAAAACGGGATTTAGAGCCCCTAACACTAGGCTAGCTAATACAAGAGATCTAGACACACAACGGGGCTCTAAATCCCCCTAAAAACTAGGCTAGTTATGATTGATTTGACAAAAATAATATTTTCTCAACAAATATTTTCTGAGATTGTACACTAAAGTGAACTGGTCTTGTATGGTAGAGACACACAACGGGATTTAGAGCCCATAAAACTAGGCTAGCTAATACAAGAGATGTAGACACACAACGGGGGGCTCTAAATCCCCTAAAAACTAGGCTAGTTAAGATTGACTTGATAAAAAGAATATTTTCTCAAAAAATATTTTCTGAGATTGTACACTAAAGTGAACTGGTCTTGTATGGTAGAGACACAAAACGGGATTTAGAACCCCTAAAACTAGGCTAGCTAATACCAGAGATGTAGACACACAACAGGGCTCTAAATACCCCTAAAAACTAGGCTAGTTAAGATTGACGACAAAAATAATTGTTTCTCAAAAAATATTTTCTGAGATTGTACAGTAAAGTGAACTGGTCTTGCATGGTAGAGACACAAAACGAGATTTAGAGCCCCTAAAACTAGGCTAGCTAATACAAGAGATGTAGACACACAACGGGGCTCTAAATCCCCCTAAAAACTACGCTAGTTAACATTGACTTGACTAAAATAATATTTTCTCAAAAAATGTTTTCTGAGATTGTACACTAAAGTGACTGGTCTTGTATGTTAGAGACACACAACGGGATTTAGAGCCCCTAAAACTAGGCTAGCCAATACACGAGATGTAGACACACAACGGGGCTTAAATCCCCCTAAAAACTAGGCTAGCTAAGACATGAGATATTGACACACAAGGGGGCTTAAATCGCCCTAAAAACTAGGCTAGTTAAGATTGACTTGACAAAAATAATATTTTCTCAACAAATATTTTCTGAGATTGTACACTAAAGTAAACTGGTCTTGTATGGTAGAGACACAAAACAGGATTTAGAGCCCCTAAAACTAGGCTAGCTAAGACACGAGATGTAGACACACAACGGTGCTCTAAATCCCACTAAAAAACTAGGCTAGTTAAGATTGACTTGACAAAAATAATATTTTCTCAAAAAATATTTTCTGAGATTGTACACTAAAGTGACTGGTCTTGTATGTTATAGACACAAAACGGGATTTAGAGCCCCTACAACTAGGCTAGCTAAGACAGGAGATGTAGACACACAATGGGGCTCTAAATCCCCCTAAAATCTAGGCTAGTTAACATTGACTTGACAACAACAACAAATTCTCCAAAAAAAATTCTGTGATTGTACACTAAAAGTGAACTGGTCTTGTATGGTAGAGACACAAAACGGGATTTAGAGCCCCTAAAACTAGGCTAGCTAATACAAAAGATGTAGACACACAACGGGGCTCTAAATCCCCTAAAAACTAGGCTAGTTAAGATTGACTTGATAAAAAGAATATTTTCTCAAAAAATATTTTCTGAGATTGTACACTAAAGTGAACTGGTCTTGTATGGTAGAGACACACAACGGGATTTAGAGCCCCTAAAACTAGGCTAGCTAATACAAGAGATGTAGACACACAACGGGGCTCTAAATCCCCTAAAAACTAGGCTAGTTAAGATTGACTTGATAAAAAGAATATTTTCTCAAAAAATATTTTCTGAGATTGTACACTAAAGTGAACTGGTCTTGTATGGTAGAGACACAAAACGGGATTTAGAACCCCTAAAACTAGGCTAGCTAATACCAGAGATGTAGACACACAACAGGGCTCTAAATACCCCTAAAAACTAGCCTAGTTAAGATTGACGACAAAAATAATTGTTTCTCAAAAAATATTTTCTGAGATTGTACAGTAAAGTGAACTGGTCTTGCATGGTAGAGACACAAAACGAGATTTAGAGCCCCTAAAACTAGGCTAGCTAATACAATAGATGTAGACACACAACGGGGCTCTAAATTCCCCTAAAAACTACGCTAGTTAACATTGACTTGACTAAAATAATATTTTCTCAAAAAATATTTTCTGAGATTCTACACTAAAGTGACTGGTCTTGTATGTTAGAGACACAAAACGGGATTTAGAGCCCCTAAAACTAGGCTAGCCAATACACGAGATGTTGACACACAACGGGGCTTAAATCCCCCTAAAAACTAGGCTAGCTAAGACACGAGATATAGACACACAAGGGGGCTTAAATCCCCCTAAAAACTAGGCTAGTTAAGATTGACTTGACAAAAATAACATTTTCTCAAAAACAAATCTGAGATTGTACACTAAAGTGACTGGTCTTGTATGTTAGAGACACAAAACGGGATTTAGAGCCCCTAAAACTAGGCTAGCCAATACACGAGATGTTGACACACAACGGGGCTTAAATCCCCCTAAAAACTAGGCTAGCTAAGACACGAGATATAGACACACAAGGGGGCTTAAATCCCCCTAAAAACTAGGCTAGTTAAGATTGACTTGACAAAAATAATATTTTCTCAAAAAATATTTTCTGAGATTGTACACTAAAGTGAACTGGTCTTGTATGGTAGAGACACAAAACGGGATTTAGAGCCCTTAAAACTAGGCTAGCCAATACACGAGATGTAGACACACAACGGGGCTCAAATCTCCCTAAAAACTAGGCTAGTTAAGATTGACTTGACAAAAATAATATTTTCTCAAAAAATATTTTCTGAGATTGTACACTAAAGTGAACTGGTCTTGTATGGTAGAGACACAAAACGGGATTTAGAGCCCCTAAAACTAGGCTAGCTAAGACACGAGATGTAGACACACAACGGGGCTCTAAATACCCCTAAAAACTGGTCTATTTAAGATTGACTTGACAAAAATAATATTTTCTCAAAAAATATTTTCTGAGATTGTACACTAAAGTGAACTGGTCTTGTATGGTAGAGACACAAACGGGAATTAGAGCCCCTAAAACTAGGCTACCTAAGACACGAGATGTAGACACACAACGGGGCTCAAATCCCCCTCAATACTAGGCTAGTTAAGATTGACTTGACAAAAATAATATTTTCTCAAAAAATATGTTCTGAGATTGTACACTAAAGTGAACTGGTCTTGTATGGTAGAGACACAAAACGGGATTTAGAGCCCCTAAAACTAGGGTAGCTAATACAAGAGATGTAGACACACAGCGGGGCTCTAAATCCCCCTATAAACTAGGCTAGTTAAGATTGACGACAAAAATAATATTTTCTCAAAAAATATTTTCTGGGATTGTACAGTAAAGTGAACTGGTGTTGTATGGTAGAGACACAAACGGGAATTAGAGCTCCTAAAACTAGGCTAGCTAAGACACGAGATGTAGACACACAACGGGGCTCAAATCCCCCTCAATACTAGGCTAGTTAAGATTGACTTGACAAAAATAATATTTTCTCAAAAAATATTTTCTGAGATTGTACACTAAAGTGAACTGGTCTTGTATGGTAGAGACACAAAACGGGATTTAGAGCCCCTAAAACTAGGGTAGCTAATACAAGAGATGTAGACACACAACTGGGCTCTAAATCCCCTTAAAAACTAGGCTAGTTAAGATTGACTTGATAAAAATAATAATTTTTCAAAAAATATTTTCTGAGATTATACACTACAGTGAACTGGTCTTGTATGGTAGAGACACAAAACGGAATTTAGAGCCCCTAACACTAGGCTAGCTAATACAAGAGATCTAGACACACAACAGGGCTCTAAATCCCCCTAAAAACTAGGCTAGTTAAGATTGATTTGACAAAAATAATATTTTCTCAATTTTTGTTTCTGAGATTGTACACTAAAGTGAACAGGTCTTGTATGGTAGATACACAAAACGGGATTTAGAGCACCTAAAACTAGGCTAGCTAAGACACGAGATGTAGACACACAACAGGGCTCTAAATCACCCTAAAAACTAGGCTAGTTAAGATTGACTTGACAAAAATAATATTTTCTCAAAAAATGTTTTCTGAGATTGTACACTAATGTGAACTGGTCTTGTATGGTAGAGACACAAAACGGGATTTAGAACCCCTCAAACTAGGCTAGCTAATACAAGAGATGTAGACACACAACAGGGCTCTAAACCCCCTAAAAACTAGGCTAGTTAAGATTGACGACAAAAATAATATTTTCTCAAAAAATATTTTCTGAGATTGTACAGTAAAGTGAACTGGTGTTGTATGGTAGAGACACAAAACGGGATTTAGAGCCCCTAAAACTAGGCTAGCTAAGACACGAGATGTAGACACACAACAGGGATCTAAATCCCCCTAAAAACTAGGCTAGTTAAGATTGACTTGACAAAAATAATATTTTCTCAAAACATATTTTCTGAGATAGTACACTAAAGTGAACTGGTGTTGTATGGTAGAGACACAAAACGGGATTTAGAGCACCTAAAACTAGGCTAGCTAAGACACGAGATGTAGACACACAACAGGGATCTAAATCCCCCTAAAAACTAGGCTAGTTAAGATTGACTTGACAAAAATATTATTTTCTCAAAACATATTTTCTGAGATAGTACACTAAAGTGAACTGGTGTTGTATGGTAGAGACACAAAACGGGATTTAGAGCCCCTAAAACTAAGCTAGCTAACACACGAGATGTAGACACACAACAGGGATCTAAATCCCCCTAAAAACTAGGCTAGTTAAGATTGACTTGACAAAAATATTATTTTCTCAAAACATATTTTCTGAGATTGTACACTAAAGTGACTGGTCTTGTATGGTATAGACACAACACGGGATTTAGAGCCCCTAAAACTAGGCTAGCTAAGACACGAGATGTAGACACACAACGGAGCTCTAAATCCCCCTAAAAACTGGGCTAGTTAAGATTGACTTGACAAAAATAATATTTTCTCAAAAAAATATTTTGTGTGAGATTGTACACTAAAGTGAACTGGTCTTGTATGGTAGAGACACAAAACGGGATTTAGAGCCCCTAAAACTAGGCTAGCCAATACACGAGATGTAGAAACACAACGGGGCTTAAATCCCCCTAAAAACTAGGCTAGCTAAGACATGAGATATTGACACACAAGGGGGCTTAAATCGCCCTAAAAACTAGGCTAGTTAAGATTGACTTGACAAAAATAATATTTTCTCAACAAATATTTTCTGAGATTGTACACTAAAGTGATCTGGTCTTGTATGGTAGAGACACAAAACGGGATTTAGAGCCCCTAAAACTAGGGTTGCTAAGACACGAGATGTAGACACACAACGGGGCTCTAAATACCCCTAAAAACTGGGCTATTTAAGATTGACTTGACAAAAATATTATTTTCTCAAAAAATATTTTCTGAGATTGTACACTAAAGTGAACTGGTCTTGTATGGTAGAGACACAAACGGGAATTAGAGCTCCTAAAACTAGGCTAGCTAAGACACGAGATGTAGACACACAACGGGGCTCAAATCCTCCTCAATACTAGGCTAGTTAAGATTGACTTGACAAAAATAATATTTTCTCAAAAAATATTTTCTGAGATTGTACACTAAAGTGAACTGGTCTTGTATGGTAGAGACACAAAACGGGATTTAGAGCCCCTAAAACTAGGGTAGCTAATACAAGAGATGTAGACACACAACTGGGCTCTAAATCCCCTTAAAAACTAGGCTAGTTAAGATTGACTTGATAAAAATAATAATTTTTCAAAAAATATTTTCTGAGATTATACACTACAGTGAACTGGTCTTGTATGGTAGATACACAAAACGGAATTTAGAGCCCCTAACACTAGGCTAGCTAATACAAGAGATCTAGACACACAACAGGGCTCTAAATCCCCCTAAAAACTAGGCTAGTTAAGATTGATTTGACAAAAATAATATTTTCTCAATTTTTTTTTCTGAGATTGTACACTAAAGTGAACAGGTCTTGTATGGTAGATACACAAAACGGGATTTAGAGCACCTAAAACTAGGCTAGCTAAGACATGAGATGTAGACACACAACAGGGCTCTAAATCACCCTAAAAACTAGGCTAGTTAAGATTGACTTGACAAAAATAATATTTTCTCAAAAAATGTTTTCTGAGATAGTACACTAAAGTGAACTGGTGTTGTATGGTAGAGACACAAAACGGGATTTAGAGCACCTAAAACTAGGCTAGCTAAGACACGAGGTGTAGACACACAACAGGGATCTAAATCCCCCTAAAAACTAGGCTAGTTAAGATTGACTTGACAAAAATATTATTTTCTCAAAACATATTTTCTGAGATAGTACACTGAAGTGAACTGGTGTTGTATGGTAGAGACACAAAACGGGATTTAGAGCCCCTAAAACTAGGCTAGCTAAGACATGAGATGTAGACACACAACAGGGATCTAAATCCCCCTAAAAACTAGGCTAGTTAAGATTGACTTGACAAAAATATTATTTTCTCAAAACATATTTTCTGAGATAGTACACTAAAGTGAACTGGTCTTGTATGGTAGAGACACAAAACGGGATTTAGAGCCCCTAAAACTAGGCTAGCTAATACAAGAGATGTAGACACACAACGGGGCTCTAAATCCCCCTAAAAACGAGGCTAGTTAAGATTGATGACAAAAATAATATTTTCTCAAAAAATATTTTCTGAGATTGTACACTAAAGTGAACTGGTCTTGTATGGTAGAGACACAAAACGGGATTTAGAGCCACTAAAACTAGGCTAGCCAATACACGAGATGTAGACATGCAACGGGGCTCAAATCCCCCTAAAAACTAGGCTAGTTAGGATTGACTTGACAAAAATAATATTTTCTCAAAAAATATTTTCTGAGATTGTACACTAAAGTGACTGGTCTTGTATGGTATAGACACAAAACGGGATTTAGAGCCCCTAAAACTAGGCTAGCTAAGACACGAGATGTAGACACACAACGGAGCTCTAAATCCCCCTAAAAACTGGGCTAGTTAAGATTGACTTGACAAAAATAATATTTTCTCAAAAAATATTTTCTGAGATTGTACACTAAAGTGAACTGGTCTTGTATGGTAGAGACACAAACGGGAATTAGAGCCCCTAAAACTAGGCTAGCTAAGACACGAGATGTAGACACACAACGGGGCTCAAATCCCCCTCAATACTAGGCTAGCTATGACACGAGATGTAGAATCACAAGGGGGCTTAAATCTCCCTAAAAACTAGGCTAGTTAAGATTGACTTGACAAAAATAATATTTTCTCAAAAAATATGTTCTGAGATTGTACACTAAAGTGAACTGGTCTTGTATGTGTGACGCACCCAGTGCGTGGCAACTTAACCTGATTGTACTCCTTGGTACTCCACTGTGCCGCCGCGGTGCGGTGCCGCTGTGCCGCTGTGCCGTGCTGGCTGCTTATATTGAGTGTGACAACGTATAACTATGTTCTTTGTATCTCTGCAAAGGTCTCGTCATTTGCTAACCAGTGGTGGGTTTTGTTTTAAGCCATGTCGAGACCTTCCATTTAATATGTAGTATCAATAGAGAAGTTGATAGATAAGACAATAGGAATTCAGAGAGAGAGAGTGAGTTAGACTTCAGAGCGAGAGGGTAGCAATGCGCCTCGCTGCCGGGGGGGTGGTTGCCAGACGTATGGACCGGTTGGCAGCCCTGCGCTTATAGCTAGGTGCGACAGGGTTGGTAGTCCATTGCCGCCTGCATATGCTGCCTGGGCTGCCCATGTTGTCGTACTGCACATTGCCTGGAGGCTCGCTGTGTGTTCCATGATCAGGTTGCCTAGAACCTTTGAGATTCTAACATCCCTTGCCCTCTCTCCCAATTTCTCACGGTTGCACTCTTTCTCTCTGACGACATTACTCTCATTTCATTCTTCTCTCTATTTAAATGCATACCCTTCCCTTGAGGTCCTAAAGGAGTTTCAGCACTCACCTCTCGTATTACTCTTAGGACAAGCATATATTTACATGTATTAGATTTAAGGGGTTAATGTGAACAGCGATCTTCTTGATGAGGATAGTTGGTGAACGTTCTACATGTTCACGAGTTATATGCCCAGCTCATCATCCAATTTGTGACTAGACTAGTGCCATGTGTAAGAGCCCGACCATGCCCAGGAGTTGTCTGTAGAGGGGCGAGGACTTAGCCTTGATTTGCCTACCGAGCCGGGAGCGAGTGCAGTACCAGAGACTACAGCTCGCTCGTAGTGCCGGTATAGTAGAGTAACGTAATTTATCTGTCCTTGTGTTCTCTGCAGTCTTTTCCTGGGTTCTCGCTTTCGGTGCTGGGACTCGTTGTTCCTGTGACTTGGCCTGCTAGCTAGAACACATGGGGATGATGAGTGGGTGATATCTTTATTTTACTATGCATTGCAGCTCTCTTTAAGTTTATGTATATAACACTTTACAATACACATTACTCACACACTAGACAACACTATTAATACTTTCATGTATCAATTAACTGCACTGTCGTTTTGCTGCTGTTTCCGGAGTTCTATTGCGTAGGGCGCATACGGACTCAGAGGGGAGACAGAGTGAGAGAAGCGAAGTAGCCTATGCGGTAGTAGGCTACCGGCGCAGTACTGTTGCCTGCAACCTTTTAGTTATTCCAAGTATAGATTCATTATTATAATAAGTGACTACTATTTATGTTCCTTCCATGTGTATTATTAGGTATCTACTGGATCATGAACATCTTGTATGCTACATGCTAGTGCATGTTAGTAGGGGACAGTTATTCTAGTGCACGCGCTTTCAAGTAGGCGTGTACATTTGTCATTTAGCATTTCACTGTCATACCTTTAGCCTGCTTCTATTCTACATTATTAGAGGCTTAATATTAACGTAGTTTCTTGAGTATTGCATTTCTTTAGTCATAACGTAACCTATAAATGTCTGAGGGAGTTTAGCCTCATAGCCTACCCCTGTTGTACACTTTCGCCGAGTTAAGGTACCTCGTTACCATAGACGATAACTCTGTAGGGCGTTGGTGCTTTTGTTGTCTGGAGCATATAGTATTTGGGACTGGAATCGAGCGTGTCGTTGTCACATAAGCCATTTCTGTCCTACGATCAAGAATCCCGAATATGTATTGCCGATCCAGCCGTAACAAAATGGCGACCTTGCACAAGATTCAGTAGTATCCTATCACATGTTTATTGGAGAACTATTCTATGCTACCTAGTAGAGCTGGCTAGAATTTTCTTGCATATTGGAGGAATTTTTATTGTGTCATTATTGTATTGGTGGACTTGCAGATTGTTTCGTTGGGGGTGTCTAGAGTAGAGTCATTCAAGCATCTTTAACATTTTGTGAGTCGAGACTGCAATTAGTAATAAGCACTTTTTTTTTTTTTATGAACAGCAATTGTATAACCAGCACTATGTCTAATGACTGTCGAGACTGCAATTAGTAATAAGCACTTCTTTTTTTTTATGAACAGCAATTGTATAACCAGCACTATGTCTAATGACTCATCATTTACGGGGGAGGATAACACGGTACAGCCTAGTAACCAGCAAGTACAACAGATGTTTAGGGAGGGGAGTGTTATAAGTGGAGAGAGGGATGCCCGGGCATTTTTGCAGACACCTTTGACCGAACAGCGCCTGCAGGCTATTGATTGTTACGGTCTTCGCTGTTTAGCCACGGTTTTGGGGCGGGACTGTCCTGACAGTTGGCCCAAGAAGAATTTGGTGGCATGTTTGTTGGGTGATGGCGATGGGGCGGTGGGTGGAGTGGGGTCTTGGGGGGTTCCCTCCAAGCCTCCATTCCACTCTACCCCTGAGCTGGGCCCTCAGCCAGCGAGTCTTAGCACGATGCAGCAGGAGGGTTCTCAAGGGCAAGCTGGCTTACCCGTAAACACGTCTCGGTGTGGATCCCCCATTTTGTGCTCTCCCCCCCCAGGCCTGTCTCCTGAGATGTTATTTCAGCTAGAACTAGCTAAGTTTAAGCTGCAGGAGACTCAGATACAGATACAACAGGCTAGTATAGAACGCATAGAGGTTGCTAGAATCCAAGCCAATCAGGATGCAACCAGGTACCAGGCTGAAATGGATGTCGAGAAGTCTAGAGTAGAGACCACGGGGCGTCATCTCGGTGGTGGGCACCGGGTTACAGACTCACTTTCGCATTTAATTAAGTTAGTACCCGCATTTGATGAGACAGCAGTGACTGAGTTTTTTGCTCGTTTCGAAAAGAAGTGTCGTGAGTATGACTGGCCGGAGGTTAAATGGGCAGCATTAGTTTCATCACGTCTAGTGGGTAAGGGGTTGAAAGCCTACGATGCACTGTCACTGGACGAGAGTGTAGTGTATGGACTGGTGAAGGAGGCTGTGCTCCGGGCCTACGAACTGCAACCCGAAACTTATAGATTGAAGTTCCGTGGCGTGAATAAGAAGAGCGACGTCAGTTTTATGGAGCACGCACGGGACTTAACAGATGCAGGTAATAACTGGTTTCGGTCCGAGCACGCAGAGTCGGCTGAGGAAATTAAGCAACTTTTCTATCTGGAACAGTTTTACAAATGTACTGGAACCGATCTAACGCTGAACATTAAGGAAAAATGTCCCAAGACAGTAGAGGAGGCTGCCAAGATGGCAGACCTCAGATTATCATTGATTCGTGGTTGCGGTGCCGCTCAGAGGGCTGAGTCAGGGCAGAAGGGGCGCTATACCCCACCCACCAGAGTTTTCGATAATAACAAATCCTATGACACACATAACCACACTAAATGCATTGCACCTAATAACACCTACAAACACAAGCCTCTCCCGTTTACTAAAGGTCAGGCCCCTTCTTCGCCCGCACAAGGGAAGAAGCCCATTGGGGATGTGAAATGTTACAAATGTCAGAAGCTAGGCCATTATTCACGTGAGTGCCCTAGTAACACTCCCGCTAAGCCGGTGTCATTGGTTCACAGTATCGGTGTGTCTCTGAAGGCTGCAGCAACTGCCCGGGGTAGGTTGTCAGCAGCTGAGGCACACGCGGTAAAGAAGCGTACGGAAGGCTCGACACCTGTCCGGGACACTTTCTGTAGCCATCGGGGACACTGGTTTGTGAGCTGGGGGAGTGAACTACGGAGGGTTGACTTGCTGAGGGATACGGGGGCTTCGCAAACTTTGTTGAGGAACTTCACAGGGAAACCGATAAATGCGGCCAGAGTTGTTGTGGTGCAGGGTATAAATGCTACGAGGTCATACCCACTTGTGAGGTTGGAGTTGAGAGTGGGAGAGGTGTGCAGGGAGCTGGATGTAGGGATCGTTGAGTGTTTGCCAGTTGAGGGCGTCGACCTTCTTCTCGGCAACGACTTTGCGGTGCCCATTTCCGGGACTCCACCCTTAGTCGTTGCCGAGAGGGCGGCCGACGTGGATGGTGAGAATCGGGAATGGGTTGGGAGGTGCCAACAGGATGAGATGGCCTGTGTGGTAACCCGATCTCGCTCTGCGGCTCCTGCACAGCCTAGCACTCAACCTCGGGGACAGTGGAGGAAGTATCAGGAGAAGGTTGCTAAGGGCAGGAAAAGGGACATTGATTCTGCTGCACTTCTCGGTGATTCGGTACTTGGACCTATAATAAACACGGGAGTTGACTCTGGCCCAGATATGGTGTGTAACAAGGCAGAGTTGGGTAAGACTTCGCGTGAGGCAAGAGCTGTAGCGAGAGCCACTAAGGCAGTAGAGCCTACTAGCCGGGGTAATGTCTTATTACAAAACCATCTTGATGCATTGACGCCCAGGGACATTAGTGAGCAGCAGCTGCAAGACGCTAGCCTAGCTCGTTATAGCAATGGTGCCATAGAGTTGGAGGAAGATGGGGATGCGAAGCCGGGAGATTTCTTTAGGCTCAACAGGATATTGTACCGCAGATTTTGTTACGACCGGGCACTCGGGTACACTAGGGCTCTTACACAGGACTCGAGTATGGCTCGCTGCCACAACGGAAACACACGATCCCAACCCCAGAGTACTGCCAGCCGAACAAAAAACGCCACTACCCTCCAGAGTTCTATCTGCTATAACGGGGTATACAAGAACTCGGTACTAGCGTTTCACACAACAGACTAATAACAAGACGGGAGTTATCTAGTCTGGTCAACAATCAAACAAAGAAGAAAGTACTACAACACTAAAGAATAGTGTTGGCCGAAGCCGAAGTAATCCACCCTTGAACTAAGAACTTAAGAAGTCCTCCACCCTCTACTTCGGATCGGCACTATTACGTTACGTTAAACAATAGTCCTCGAGCATCAAGCAAGGAATCTTCTGATAAGTTAGATGCTTCTCGAATACTCATAAGAAGTAAGTATCGGATTTTGAACAGCAATTTAATGAATAACTCACTGGTAATTAAAGGCTTTAAATTGACATAAGAAGAATTATAAGAATAAGCAATAGGATATGGCAAACATTAAGAAGAAGTACTCCGACAATGCACTGGCAATAGCCTACTAAGATTGTGCTCGTGGGCCACTAATCTCTGAAGTAGCTAAGCGTGCCACACATGAAATCAATAGTGCTTAAACAATAATATACATAAGGAGAAGCTTCAATACTATGCTGTATCTGCTGGTCGAGCAAAGTCTAGCTGGGATATCTAAGGTTAGGAAACAATGGCTGAGCAAGCGGCTCGTAGCCTAGCGAGGTCCTTAAGACTGTGCGGCCAAATTACGGTAATTGACGGGATGCTCTCTTGAGAGATCCAGATCACTAGTATCTGGTTCTCTCCTGGCGATCCTCTCAAAGTCAAGCAAATGAGATAGCACAGTGTTGGGTGGCACAGGCAAAAGCCCTCACTCGCAACACAGTGCTAAACTCCCACGGTACACAGTCAGAAAGACCACCTAGGCGTTCCACGTCTCCGTTGCAATTGTACTGGTTCAACCGCAACCTAGTACTCATAGGAAATCACAACTCAGAAACCCTATCCCAGTCTAGCATTGCCTAAACCAGCAGAAAACAGGAACATGAATAATCGCACACAGGGAAATGCATATACGAGTGCAACAAACATCAATCAATCCTATTCTAGTTAACCCTTCCAAAAATAGGCTATCTAACAGGCACTTATCTCGTGAGAACTCAAGCGATAATACTTTGGCTGACTAAATCTGCACCAAAGGGGTCATGGAGGTTAAACAGGGACGAGAAGAGAAGAAGATAGGCTGTTCAGAGAGTAGAGAAAGTTCACATCAGTCGGAAGAATATGGATAGTTGCAAGGGATATGAGAGGTCGCTTTGCCTGATGAGTTCTGAAGAATGGTGGCAAGAACCTCTCTTTTTATACTCGGCCCTCTAGCGGCATATCTCAAACTACTTAAGGACCGCCCACTGGCAATCATGACGTCATATTCTCTCTCAATCTGGGATCGACAAAGAACTTCCCACGCGCTGAAAGGGAGGAAGGGAGGAGGGAGGAGGGAATTAGGCCTATCTGCCCGCGTGGCGCACTCACTGGTCCCCGTTACGTAATATCTCTCTCTCTCTCCTCTCATCATTCCATATAAGTCCCACACACAATACTTATAACTAATGATATAAAATAGAACTCGTTGACTCAGATGAAAACAAAATACATATTTATAATACTTATAGTACAACGGCTCACATAAACTAAGTTAGGAAACTCTACACAGACTACAGCCAAAGTTCCTGCCCTGACGATCCTAGCGAGAGTGGGGCCTGACTGGGCGTTCTGTACAGCATGCTCATACTCGACATGCGTCACACCTCCCCCAAGATTTTACTTGCTCAACCCTGAGCTAAAATCTGATATACAGAACCCCATCAAACCCCTCACACCCAGCGACCGCATGGCACTAAAACAACGCTGAGTTTATCACTAAAACACATCTTATATAAAAAAAAAAATCACATTTCATAACTCCTCCCAACAATAGTAAAAGACATAATATCATGCTCCCAGAGCGAGCTTACCGCAGCTCAGCCGTTTGATAGTTCGTGGACTACTCAAACACTATAGGCTATGACAAACTTATACAATTATCTATATCAAAAAGAAAGAGTTTTTATATGATTTTTTATATTTTAATATGTTTTTTTTCCGGCTGCACTATAAGGGCAGCCTATTTTCTTCTATACCAAACGCTCAACAATCCTGCTTTACGACCCAATACGCTGGGCTACAACCGCGAGCCAACAAGCACCAAGCGCAAAATACTACTCAAACCAAAGCAGGAGGCTACCCGTGTGTCAATCTCTTCGGGATCATACACCTGTGATAGCCTACGACTGATCATCTACCCTCGATAAACAATCCGCAATCACATTGTCACATCCCGCAATATGCCGGATGTCCAGGTTATACTCCTGCAACATCAATGACCACCGGGTCAGTCTCATATTGCGATTGTGAAATTGATTTAGGAATCTCAAAGGGTGATGATCAGTATAGATAACCACGACTGGGCCATAGGCTGGAACATACACCTCGAAGTGCCTGAGTGACAGCACAATCGCCAGTAATTCCTTTTCTATTGTAGAATAGTTCTTTTGTGCAGCATTGAACTTCTTAGAAAAGAAACTTACTGGGTGTTCCACACCTTCATTGTCTGTCTGTAGCAAGACGGCACCAGCCCCTACACCACTAGCATCTGTTGCCAGCTGAAAAGGCCTATTAAAGTCTGGGGCCCTGAGTATCGGGTGAGTACACAGCAAATGCTTCACTAAATTAAAAGCCTTTTCACACTCAGGCGCCCACAAAAACTTTTTGTCTTTAGATAACAAATCTGTGAGAGGTGCCAACACCGTAGAGTAACCTTTTATAAAGCGTCTGTAGTAGCCTATCATACCCAAGAATCTCATGATCTGCTTCTTGGTGGTTGGGTGCGGAAATTTATTGATAGCCTGTACCTTGTTCTGAGGAGGGCACACCTGTCCCCTTCCCACTACAAACCCAAGGTACTGCACAGTGGCTTTTACGAAGTCACACTTTGCCAAATTTACTACCAGACTTGCTTCACTAAGTTTCCGGAACAAGGTCTCCAGGTGCTCACAATGGCTCTCAAAGTCGTCATCATAAATGATTACATCGTCCAAGTATACGGTGCAATTTGGAATGTCCTTGACAATTTCATTCATCAGGTTCTGAAACGTTGCTGGTGCATTCTTAAGTCCGTAGGGCATAACATTACACCGGTAAGTACTCCCGTCCACCACAAAACCACATACCTCTTTAGCGCGCTCGGACAAAGGTACTTGCCAGTAACCTTTTACTAAATCAACTTTAGACAAAAACCGAGCATTACCAATTTTATCAACACTATCATCAACCCGAGGAAGAGGATATGGGTTAGTTGGAGTCAAACCGTTTAGCCTACGGAAATCAATACAGAAGCGTACCTTGCCATCTGGTTTAGGCTGCAGTGTTACGGGGGAAGTCCATTTAACGGTACCTTTCTCTATCAACCCTCTACCGAGCATATACTCCAACTCATCCCTCAGAGCGGGTAGTTTTATGGGGGGCACACGGTATGGGATTGACTTAAAGGGTAGATGGTGCCCCACGTCAACATCATGCATAGCCTGAGTAGTGAGGCCTGGATGTTCAGCGAATACAGTGGGGTATAAACCGAGCAACTGACGGATAGCTTCAAATTGCGGCTCAGGCAAATGGGCTATAGCCTCGTCAGCCCTTAGGCTCGAGTTCCCCGCCCACTGATCCGCTGAAACATGGTGATCCCAGCTATCCTCCTCTGAAGCTTGACTGTCCCCCTCTCCTTCTCCACCACGGCCGCAACAAGCCAACACAGGGACAGTGAGAGGCTCAGAGGGGCGCCTCACATACTCTTTTATCAGGTTCACGTGACATAACTGATTCTTCTTCCTCCTGTCTGGAGTGGCAACAAGGTAATCTAGGTCCGAAATTTTCTCCACAATTTTATAGGGTCCAGTATACTTCGCCGACAAGGGGTTACCCACCAAAGGCAACAAAATCAACACCTCCTGTCCCACAATGAACTCCCGGAGCTTCACTTTGCGATCATACCTGTCCTTCATTAAAGCTTGTGACCCTGTTAAATTCCGACCTGCCATCTCCAGACTCTTAAGCATGCGCTCACGGCTTTCAAACACATACTTCAACAAGGAACAAGGCGGCACAGTTCCTTCCCAAATTTCCCGCAGCATATTAAGGGGGCCCCTGACTCGGTGTCCAAAAATCAGCTCGTTTGGACTAAATCCCAGGCTCTCACCAGGCACTTCCCGAGCAGCAAACAGTACATACGGCAATCCAAGATCCCAATCTCTTCCGTTATCAGCACAATAACACCTGAGCATGCTTTTAAGGGTGGCATGCCACCGCTCAAGCACCCCTTGGCTCTCAGGGTGATACGCTGACGATACCACCGCCCGTATTCCATGCTGTTGCATTGTTTGCTTAAAGAGATTGGAGGTGAAATTGGACCCCTGATCAGACTGAATCTCCTCCGGGTACCCGTACCTTGAAAAGTACCACAACAAGTTACTGACTACCGTCTTAGCCATGCCGTTTTTCATGGGGTATGCATCGGGGTATCTAGTGGCAACATCCATGATGGTTAACAAAAATTTATTACCAGCCTTTGTGGGAGGGAGGGGACCAACCATGTCAACAACAATCTTACTAAAAGGTGGCCCAATTACAGGAATAGGGTGCAACGGAGCTTTAGGAATAACTTGGTTTGGTTTCCCGACCCGTTGACAAATATCACATGAGTTTATCCAGGACTGCACATGAGACTTCATCCCCGGCCACCAAAACAACTTCCCCAAAGCCGCCACCGTTTTTCTTACCCCCAAATGTCCTGCCAGCGGTGTGTCATGCGCCAAACTCAGTAGGCTATCCCTGCACTCCCGCGGCACCATCAACTGGTCCACTACCCCGGACCCCATCTTCCAGCTACGGTTAGGGTCTTGAAAACGCCGATACAGGATGCCATCTAAATAAAAAAAATCTCCCGGCTGTGCATCACCGTCCTCGTCGAGCTCCACAGCTCCATTAGCACACGTTTGGAGCTCAGGGTCCTCCAGCTGCAACCGACGTATATCTGAGGGTGCCAAGCGATCTAACTGCTCCCGGAGCAATGCATGACCCTCCCCGATACTGAGCTGCTCCCTCTGTCTCTCTCGATGTTCATAACGTTGCTGTCGTGGAGACTCGTCATGCCCAGCCTCGTCACTCTCGATGACAGGCCCAGGGGCTACTCCAGAACTAAGTAATGGTGCTAATACTGAATCACCCAGGAGAGCCGCCGAGTCAAAACTCTTAAAACCAACTCCAGCTTTAGCCTCCTCCTGTTGATCGTTCCTCTGCTGGTCTGAAGACGGAGGACTAGGCTGTGACACTTTAGCTGCCCGAGCTCGGGTGACAGCACACGCCATGGGTTGTGCCTGGCACCGCTCGACCCACTCTCGCTCTTCCCTACTCACGTCGGCCGGCCTCTCGGCAACGACTAAGGGTAGAACCTCAGAAGCGGGCATTGCAAAGTCGTTGCCGAGAAGAAGGTCGACGCCCTCCACTGGCAGTTTCTCCACAATCCCAACATCCAATTCACGTGCCACACCATCCACCTCCAACTCCAACCGCACCAGCGGGTATGACCGAGTTGCATTAATACCCTGCACCACCACCACCCGAGCCGCATTTATAGGGTAGCCAGTCAAGTTTTTCATCAAAGTCTGGGAAGCACCTGTATCACGCAAGACCTCTACTCCATGCTTGCGCCCCGCCCACATCACGCAACCCCGTCCTCTATGGTCGCAAAAAACATCCTGAGCAGGGTTCGAGCCTCCCAGGTGCTTCTGCATTGGCTGTGCCTCAGCCTCTGACGAACTGCCCCGGGCAAACTCAGAAGGCTTCAGAGACACACCAATGTTGCAGGCCAAAGACACAGCTGCTGTAGGTGGTTTGCTAGGACAGACTCTTGCAAAGTGCCCCTTTTTATGACATTGATAACACTCTAACTCCCCTTTGGGCTTCCCTTGGTACTGGGAAGGGCCCGGCCCCTTCTTAAATGGGACGGTGCTAGTCTTGTGGTCAGTCTTGGTATCATAACTCTTGTACTTGTTTGCATAAGATATATTACTAACTCGGGGGGGTGGGGCGTCACGCCCCTTGTTACCTGCCTCACTACGCTGGGCAGACCCGCACCCACGAATTAATGATAGCCGGAGGTCAGCCATCTCAGCTGCCTCCTGTAGAGTTTTTGGATTCTTTTCTTTAATAGTTAAAGTCATTTCTGCACCTGTACACTTATAAAACTGCTCGAGCAGAAACAGCTCAGTCAACTGTTCGGCCGTCTCAGCTTTCTCAGAACGTGTCCAGTTTGTAAGTGCATCTTTTAAGTCCCGGGCATGTTCAAGAAAGGTCGCCTCCCTAGTCTTTGTAACACCCCGAAACTTCAATCGATATGTTTCTGGTTGCAACTCGTATGCCCGTAGGACAGCTCTCTTCAATTCTGGGTAGTCAATGCAAGACTCTAAAGGCAGTGCATCATAAGCCTTCAGACCCTTACCCGTAAGTCTTGAGGAGACCAGAGCTGCCCACTTCTCTTCAGGCCAATTATGCTCCCTACACTTCTTCTCAAAACGATTAAAAAATTCTGTGACTTCAGTTTCACTAAATGCCGGCACCAACTTGACTAAGTGGGACAAGGACTGTTCTCTTACTTGGCCCTCACGGCCCATCCGAATCCCTGTCGACTCTGCACGAGTCTTATCTAAATCTATTTGAGCACAATATTTCTCTGAGTCGTACCTAAGCTCAGCCTCGTGCCTCCTAATCTCAGCCTCAATCTCCTTCTCCTGCTTCCTAGACTCAATCTCCTGCTTCCTAGTCTCAGCCTCAATCTCCTTCTCATGCCTCCTAGACTCATTCTCCATCTCCTGCTCATGCCTCCTAGACTCATTCTCCATCTCCTGCTTCCTAGCCTCATTCTCCATTTTAGCAAGCTCGAGTTTAAATATCATCTCAGGAGACAGGCCGGAAGAGGGAGCTGCCACTACTGAAGGAGGGGGGGCAAGAACTGGGGAACCACCATACGCACCGCCCGAGGGCACTCCAATCTTCCAATGCTCATCCCTCTGTGGGAGAGTGCTAACCTCCGGCAACTGAGTGGACGGCACTGTGGGAGTCGAGTGAGAGGGGATCTGGGGAGGAACCCCCCCAAACGCCCTCTCCTCCGAAACCCCATGTCGCCCACGCAACACCCAGGAAATCAGCTCCCCCTTGGACATCCCTCCTACATTGGATAGACCCAAAACCTTGGCTATCAGGTGCAAGCCATAAATATTCACCCCAGTCAACCTCTCCTCCGTCACGTGGTACCGCTTACTCACAAAAAGTCTAGCATCCTCCTCACTAGTTACTAACGGCACCTCCTCACTTAGCATCTCTCGCTCCTCGTCAGTACTAGGGCCCGACATACTGAAGTTCACCAAAAAATTCTCGAGACAAAAGTGTTAAACTCCCTTATGCAAGCACTAATTACTAAATTAACTGGAGTCTCTTAAATGCTCTCCTAATTGCCTTACAAAAAAAAAATATTCTTCAATATGTACGCTAAAGTACGAACAAACAAATGTTGTACAACTCTGCAAAAAATTATACTGTTCACAAAATCCTAAGCAAGGTCGCCATTTGTTACGACCGGGCACTCGGGTACACTAGGGCTCTTACACAGGACTCGAGTATGGCTCGCTGCCACAACGGAAACACACGATCCCAACCCCAGAGTACTGCCAGCCGAACAAAAAACGCCACTACCCTCCAGAGTTCTATCTGCTATAACGGGGTATACAAGAACTCGGTACTAGCGTTTCACACAACAGACTAATAACAAGACGGGAGTTATCTAGTCTGGTCAACAATCAAACAAAGAAGAAAGTACTACAACACTAAAGAATAGTGTTGGCCGAAGCCGAAGTAATCCACCCTTGAACTAAGAACTTAAGAAGTCCTCCACCCTCTACTTCGGATCGGCACTATTACGTTACGTTAAACAATAGTCCTCGAGCATCAAGCAAGGAATCTTCTGATAAGTTAGATGCTTCTCGAATACTCATAAGAAGTAAGTATCGGATTTTGAACAGCAATTTAATGAATAACTCACTGGTAATTAAAGGCTTTAAATTGACATAAGAAGAATTATAAGAATAAGCAATAGGATATGGCAAACATTAAGAAGAAGTACTCCGACAATGCACTGGCAATAGCCTACTAAGATTGTGCTCGTGGGCCACTAATCTCTGAAGTAGCTAAGCGTGCCACACATGAAATCAATAGTGCTTAAACAATAATATACATAAGGAGAAGCTTCAATACTATGCTGTATCTGCTGGTCGAGCAAAGTCTAGCTGGGATATCTAAGGTTAGGAAACAATGGCTGAGCAAGCGGCTCGTAGCCTAGCGAGGTCCTTAAGACTGTGCGGCCAAATTACGGTAATTGACGGGATGCTCTCTTGAGAGATCCAGATCACTAGTATCTGGTTCTCTCCTGGCGATCCTCTCAAAGTCAAGCAAATGAGATAGCACAGTGTTGGGTGGCACAGGCAAAAGCCCTCACTCGCAACACAGTGCTAAACTCCCATGGTACACAGTCAGAAAGACCACCTAGGCGTTCCACGTCTCCGTTGCAATTGTACTGGTTCAACCGCAACCTAGTACTCATAGGAAATCACAACTCAGAAACCCTATCCCAGTCTAGCATTGCCTAAACCAGCAGAAAACAGGAACATGAATAATCGCACACAGGGAAATGCATATACGAGTGCAACAAACATCAATCAATCCTATTCTAGTTAACCCTTCCAAAAATAGGCTATCTAACAGGCACTTATCTCGTGAGAACTCAAGCGATAATACTTTGGCTGACTAAATCTGCACCAAAGGGGTCATGGAGGTTAAACAGGGACGAGAAGAGAAGAAGATAGGCTGTTCAGAGAGTAGAGAAAGTTCACATCAGTCGGAAGAATATGGATAGTTGCAAGGGATATGAGAGGTCGCTTTGCCTGATGAGTTCTGAAGAATGGTGGCAAGAACCTCTCTTTTTATACTCGGCCCTCTAGCGGCATATCTCAAACTACTTAAGGACCGCCCACTGGCAATCATGACGTCATATTCTCTCTCAATCTGGGATCGACAAAGAACTTCCCACGCGCTGAAAGGGAGGAAGGGAGGAGGGAGGAGGGAATTAGGCCTATCTGCCCGCGTGGCGCACTCACTGGTCCCCGTTACGTAATATCTCTCTCTCTCTCCTCTCATCATTCCATATAAGTCCCACACACAATACTTATAACTAATGATATAAAATAGAACTCGTTGACTCAGATGAAAACAAAATACATATTTATAATACTTATAGTACAACGGCTCACATAAACTAAGTTAGGAAACTCTACACAGACTACAGCCAAAGTTCCTGCCCTGACGATCCTAGCGAGAGTGGGGCCTGACTGGGCGTTCTGTACAGCATGCTCATACTCGACATGCGTCACAATTTCTAGACCCCAAATCGAAGTGGGAGGGCGGTGCGAGGGTAGTAGACCAGGTGGTTGTTCCAAATAAGTATAGAGAGTCCTTATTGTGTCTGGCGCATGATGTGCCGGTGGCGGGTCATTTGGGGTTAACCAAAACATTGGCGGCATTGGGCAGGTTTTTCTGGTGGCCTGGGGTCAAGGCTGATGTCTGTGCATGGGTGGCTGGGTGTGCGACCTGCCAGACAACGGGGAAGCCTAACCAAACCATCCCGAAGGCACCTTTGTTTCCCATACCTGTCACCGGGCCTCCGTTCAGCAAAGTTGTAGTAGATTTGGTTGGCCCTTTCCCGCCTACTAGTAGTGGCAATAAATTCCTGTTGACAATCATGGATGTGGCTACGAGATACCCGGACGCATACCCCATGAGAAACGGCTCGGCAAAGGCAGTTGTTAAAAACTTATTATTGTTCTGTTCCCGTTATGGATTTCCACGTGAGGTGCAGTCAGACCAGGGGAGCAATTTTACATCCAAATTGTTCAAGCAAACCCTTCAGTTGCACGGTATATGTTCTGTAGTGTCGTCAGCCTACCATCCCGAGAGTCAGGGAGTCTTGGAGCGGTGGCACTCGACCCTGAAGAGTATGCTACGCTGTTACTGTGCAGAACATGACACTGATTGGGATTTGGGTCTGCCGTATGTTCTGTTCGCTGCACGTGAAGTCCCAGGAGAGAGCCTGGGGTTCAGTCCAAATCAACTAGTCTTTGGCCATAATGTGAGAGGACCTTTAAGTATGGTGAAAGAGATCTGGGAGGGCGAAGAGAAGCCGGGGTCTGTACTTAAATATAGCCTTGAGAGCCGGGAGAGACTTATAGGTTGCATGGCAGCGGCAGGTAATAACTTGGTTAATGCACAGGCGGTCATGAAGCACCAGTATGACGCCAAGGTGAAGCTTCGGGAGTTTTCGGTGGGTCAGGAGGTAATGTTGCTTTTACCTTTGCCTGGACACCCCCTTTCTGCCAAGTTTATTGGGCCATATGTGGTGGCTAAGAAACTGTCCGACCTTGATTATCTCGTTGCAACACCTGACCGTAGAAAAAAACATCAGTTATGTCATGTTAACCTCATGAAAGAGTATGTGAGACGCCCCTCAGAGCCTCTCACTGTCCCTGTGCTGGCCTGCAGCGGCCAGGGTGGAGAAGGAGGTGGGGACAGTCATGCTGCTGAGGAGGATAGCTGGGACTGTGTCATTTCCGCGGAACAGTGGGCGGGGAATACTGAACAAGAGGCTAGGCAAGCTGTAAGTCACCTGCCTGAGCACCAGGGTGCTGCTGTCCTAGGCCTGTTCAGGTCATACCCCTCTGTTTTCGCCGAACACCCAGGTCTCACTACTCAGGTAACGCACGACGTGGACGTCGGTGATAATGTGCCCTTCAAGTCAGTGCCCTACCGTGTGCCCCCGGTAAAGTTGCCAGCTTTACGGGAGGAGTTAAAGTACATGGTTGAGAGAGGGATGATCACTGAAGGTTATGTGAAGTGGACATCACCCGTCACGTTGCAGCCAAAACCTGACGGCAAGGTGCGGTTCTGCATAGATTTTCGTAGGCTAAATGGCTTGACCACTACCAACCCTTACCCTTTGCCTCGAGTTGACGACAGCGTGGACAAGATAGGGAATGCAAAGTACCTTACTAAAATTGATCTTGTAAAAGGCTACTGGCAAGTACCCCTGTCGGACCGAGCTAAGCAAGTTTGTGGTTTTGTGGTAGATGGCAAGACCTACCAATGTAACGTAATGCCTTATGGGCTTAAGAACGCACCTGCCACGTTTCAGAACCTGATGAACGATATTTGTGACGAAATCCCTAACTGCACGGTCTACCTTGATGACGTGATAGTGTATGATGACGATTTTGAAAATCACCTAAGGCACTTAGAGACCCTGTTTGGGAAGTTGCACGATGCTGGGCTGGTGGTGAACCTGAGGAAGTGCGAGTTTGTAAAGGCTACTGTGCAGTATCTTGGCTTCGTGGTCGGGTTAGGCCGGGTGTGCCCCCCCCCTGAGCAAGATACAGGCTATCAATATGTTTCCCAGGCCCACCACTAAGCGCCAGGTCATGCGGTTCCTAGGTATGATAGGCTATTATAGGCGCTTCATCCGGGGATACTCTACTGTCTTAGCACCGTTAACTGATCTACTGTCGAAGTCAGTGAAGTTCTGTTGGGCTGCGGAGTGTCAGAGGGCTTTCGACCTAGTCAAGCACCTGCTGTGTACACATCCGATTTTGAGAGCCCCAGACTTCTCCAGGAGTTTTCAGCTGGCGACTGATGCCAGCGGTGTGGGTGCCGGGGCAGTTTTACTGCAGACTGATTCCGAGGGCTTGGAACACCCAGTGAGCTTCTTTTCTCGCAAGTTTAATTCGGCACAAAGGAATTACTCGACTATAGAGAAGGAGCTTCTTGCTATCGTTTTGTCGCTCAAACATTTCGAAGTTTATGTTCCAGCCTACGGCCCGGTAGTGACGATTTATACGGACCATCATCCCTTGAAATTCCTAAATCAGTTTCACAATCGGAATATGCGGTTGACCAGGTGGTCCCTAATGCTCCAAGAGTATAATCTCAACATTCAGCATATTGCCGGGAGTGAGAACGTGATAGCAGATTGTCTATCAAGGGTTGATGATCCAGGATAGTCGTACACGGTGTGTGGGTTGAGCAGGAGTAAAATTAGGCTATCATAACGCCGTCCAAAAAGATTATAAAACAATAAAATAAACGAGAAAATTTTGTTTTAGTTTTGTAAGTCTTTATTGTTGTAGCATGATGCATGCAATATTGTGTTTTATGTATAATTCACACTTCAGTTGTTGTGCACCTTTTGCAATTAGTGGCAGCTAAGGGTAGCAGGTCGGTTGGTTGCCTGTCAGATTTTGATAATGCTTCTAAGGTCGATTATCTAAAATCTTGGGGGGGCTGTGACGCACCCAGTGCGTGGCAACTTAACCTGATTGTACTCCTTGGTACTCCACTGTGCCGCCGCGGTGCGGTGCCGCTGTGCCGCTGTGCCGTGCTGGCTGCTTATATTGAGTGTGACAACGTATAACTATGTTCTTTGTATCTCTGCAAAGGTCTCGTCATTTGCTAACCAGTGGTGGGTTTTGTTTTAAGCCATGTCGAGACCTTCCATTTAATATGTAGTATCAATAGAGAAGTTGATAGATAAGACAATAGGAATTCAGAGAGAGAGAGTGAGTTAGACTTCAGAGCGAGAGGGTAGCAATGCGCCTCGCTGCCGGGGGGGTGGTTGCCAGACGTATG